>JAVXUP010001331.1:0-247495 GCA_033070095.1 Escallonia herrerae
GGTCATTCTCTCCCACCTCCTTTTCACAACAGAGACTTCAATCTCCAGCACCACCAGCAGCAGTTTCACCACCAGCAGCAGCAGAATTCCGAAGACGAGCAGAGCGGCACAAGCGGCCTACACATGGGGCAGAAGCGAAACAGAGACGATGCCAACAACAGCAACAACAATGATGAACTGAATATCAGCGGCGGGAGCGAGGGCAAGGAAGGATCAGAGCACTCGAGGAGGCCGCGGGGGAGGCCTGCAGGGTCCAAGAACAAGCCCAAGCCGCCCATCATCATCACACGCGACAGCGCCAACGCGCTGCGTACCCACGTGATGGAGGTGGCCGACGGCTGCGACGTCATGGACAGCGTGGCCACCTTCGCGCGGCGGCGCCAGCGCGGCGTGTGCATTATGAGCGGAAACGGGACGGTGACGAACGTCACCCTCCGGCAGCCTGCCTCGCCTGGCGCGGTAGTGACACTGCACGGCAGATTCGAGATCTTGTCCTTGGCGGGCTCATTTCTACCACCACCGGCTCCGCCAGCTGCCACGGGGCTGACGATTTATCTAGCTGGAGGACAGGGACAGGTGGTGGGGGGGACAGTTGTTGGAGCGCTGTTGGCTTCTGGGCCTGTGGTAATTATGGCGGCGTCTTTTAGTAATGCGGCGTATGAGAGGCTTCCGCTTGAGGAGGAAGACAGCGCTTTGCCATTGCAAGGCGGTTCGCTTGGATCTCCCGGAGGAGGAGTTGGGCAGCAGCAGCAGCAACAGCAGCAGCAGCTATTAGCAGACCCTTCGCTTTTCAATGGCATGCCTCCTAATCTTCTCAATTCGATTCAATTACCCGCCGAGGCATATTGGGCTACCGGTCGTCCTCCGTACTAACTGAACTCAATGAAGGGAATTGCATCTTTCGTTCGGCACCGCTCCAGCCACCCTCTTAACCAAAGATCCTAGCACAAGTTGTAGGAAATTAGAAGAACTTGGCTTGTTGTTCGATCAGCATTGCAGGTTTTGTTCTTTCCTGGTTGTTTCTTATTGGGTATCCTTTTCTTCATTTTATGCTAGACAGTTTTTCTTCCACTATCGATCGATCAGTTTTTGTTGATTCAGATGATACGCGTGCATTTTAATTTGAAGAATTTCGTATCTATCCTAGGTTTCTTTAGTTGTCTCCCCAGTTCAATTACATACATAGAGTAACGCACATGTAGCAATTTGCTAGAATATATTGCTAACAAAGCTAGGAAGAACCTGGCCAACAACAAAAACATTCATAAAATGAGGAGGTTAAGTAAGAGGGGGCTGTCATGGAAGGAAATCCCTTAATTCTATGTGCTTCCTTCTCTCCTCTCCCTCTCTCTCTAAACACTCAAGCCAAAGGTTTAGCTACAGCTAGTTTTGGTTCAGGAATATGTTATGCAGGTGGTCAACAGCTTCTCTAACATTTTCCAAACAACAACGAAGTGTACACCTCTCCCTTACACGATCACATACTTCACTGCAATGTGCAACTCTTTCACACACGCTCACACAATCACACACACAAACACACACTAGGAGTCAGAGATGAGGGCAACAACACTGATCCCATTTTCACTTCCTAAACACCTTATTACATGAGCTCTTCATTGATCAAAAGAGCTAGCCACATACTAGCTAGTTACACGATAACAATGACTTCTGAGAGGATCTATAGTTGATTATGGTCGTTAAGCTGGCGAGGTATCAAAAATTAAGGAGCTCAGCTCAAAAGGGATCGGATGAAAGACATTGACGGTTTCAATATATATGGATGCATGTGGGATATATGCTAGTTACGAGGAAAAGGAAGAGGTATGGGTTTTTATGAGTCAGTTTCCAACACTTCCCTTTCTGATCAACTTTGAGAGTTTTTAGGGCTTTACTTTATATGTATGGAGACACACGCACGAGGAGTTATGTACACGTGCACTCCTCTGAACCAGCTCCTTTCCGAGGCAACGTATAAATAGTACTACCATAGCAGTAACAACTTCCGCAGAATGCTACCAATATCAACTCCGATAATTAAACTTTCACTCTCAATCTTCGCTCTTTACCGTGCTCTCACGCAGTTACACGCTCACAATGTAGACGTGTCAAATTTTGCCCGCTGTGCTACAGATTTTAATTTACTTACTTTCGCTAAACTATGGTCTAAATTTATGGGTACGCTCTCTCCCTCCCCCTCTCCCCCTCTCTCTCTCCCTCCCTCTCTCTCCCTCTCTCTCTCGTCAAGACAAGATTCTACGAATGAAAGATGGGCAACAGTTGAGAGCTCATGGTACAGCTGAACCCAGCTCAGATTCTTTGTACTGAAGCAAGTACCCGCCCCCCTCATCATTCTTGAATATGCGGCCGCATATTGCTCGCGGGGCTTGCTTGGAACAAACAGCTCATGCAGTGTCGGCCTAATAATACGCTTATCCCTTCCTTTATGGTGTGGGAGATACCTTGATATGATGACTTTCCACTTTTTTTGCAGCTTTGCTGGACTACCATATGACCCCTCTTTGTTGCTTCTCTTTTGCTTCTCACATGCAGACATATTACTGTCTCCGGCTCCTAGGTTCACCTGCTCTTTAAGATTGATATGCTTGTTATTGAATCCTCTCTAGCTAAACCAACGTTTTCGTGTAAATAGTTGATTGGATTCTGCAAAAGAGTGCGTTTTTAGCGGAAAAATTGTCAAACTAGCTCTAGCGGCTTTTACTCCTACAGCACACAAATTCTTACGTCAACATGTAGGAAGTGATATTGACATATATATAGCTAACATATTGGTGCAACAACAACAATCGCAATGGCATCTGTGTCAATTAAGGGAGTGATGTTGACATAGCTAGACATGTTGCCACAACAATTTACTGTGACAAATGCATGTCTGTTGCAGTATGCTTTCACGCGTTGCCTAATTACCACCAATTAACACTTTTCGTGTAGGTTTCAAATATGAATAGCGATAGAATAATTGTCGGTATGAATCTTATTTACAGTTAAAAACACCTTTAAAGATAGAAAAATGTCACTAAAACTGTTACATCACAATCTGAAATACAACAGAAAATCCTTATCTGTACAGGAGGAAGAGGGGTGGCCTGAATGCCCAGATAGCTTCTCTTTCCCCTCTATTCTTTCATGTGCAACCAAAGGAAGCAATACTAACTTTCAGTAAGAACCTTCTAAGTCTCTCTGTCTCCCTCCTTTTGTTTTTGTTTTTCTTGAATTGTTTTTCACTTTTTTTGGGCCCTCGAAGAGGAACGTGAACAATTGTGATCCAACTTCCTTTGCCGTCCACCACCCATTACCTTTGTACGTAATGATTGGTTCCAGCCTATACATATACATCTTTTTCAGACATCCATTTTGCAACTTTTCTGGTTTAGAGTGCGAGTCTCATGGTGTTTGAGGTAGTCCAACGAGGATGTATGTCTCACATTCACACAGTACTGGCCCAGTTGAACTAGGAAAGGAGACACTGACATTTCAGTTCATGATGTTGTGACCCCCTCGCTTTTGTGATATCAATATCTTGTAACGCTTTATCCATTTTGATAGACTAGAAAAACTCGCATGCTTTGCGTATAAAATCGTGATTCAGAAAACATGAAATGGTGTCGTTGTAGTCCTGTTATGTTATGTGTGAACAATATGCCAGTTATTTGGCATGGACCAAATTACTTGTTGTTCATTTCACGGAATGGTGTAGAATAAAGCGTTATGTTGTGTGTTTGCTCACTTGTAAGATCTAGTTCCGGTTTTAGTAAAAGTGTTTTACTTTTGTCACAAATAATCATCGTTCACGTAATTTTTTATTTGATATATGCTTCTACCTTTAAATTTAAAAAAGTTTAATCGAGTCCAGCTATAAAATCACTCTATTTTCATATTATGTTTACATATTAATTTTGTTCAAATGGCGGAAAAAAATCACTGTACGTAAAGATCGATTACCATTTGCACCCTCATGCTTGTCCAATTTAATCACCTAAATCCTAATAATAAAATTTTTATGTAATTAAACCCTGACATGCATGTTCGCCAATTCAACACTGCCTTCTACCATCATTTCAGCTTCAAACGGGTTGGAACTTTTTGCAATTATGAGAAGTCGCTTTTCAAGTATCATAATATCTTCTGGGGCCATTTTGTGATACTTCTTTTGGGGCCAAATTGCAATTGGGGCAAATGGATGATATCCCAATAGCATCTTCTTCCCTATTGCTTGCAGTAAATCAAGGACTCTTATTATTCATCAACCCGTCAATCAAGTAGATTGACGAGATATATATATATATATATATATATATATATATATATATATATATATATATATATATATATATATATATATATATATATATATATATATCAAGATAATCAAAGCTCAAATCTTTCATCAACAAAACGAGACTAGCTAATCAATAACCGAAAATATGTACACAAAGTCACAAACACGTATATAAAAACACACGTACACACAGAGAGATCAGATGGTAGAGGCGGTTCGTATTGTACGAAACGGAACTGTGTAAATTCTTTTAAGTGTCACTTGGAACTTCAGGCAAATAGATGAAACCGTTCTCATATTCAATTTGCCATCAGAAAAAATTTCGACACGGATTCTAGCGTGCAGTTACCAAAGTTCTCTCTCGATCCTGAGCACTTAGAATATACGAGGAGACTAGGGTAACAGTAAGAGGGACTAAGAAGGATGCATAGTTCTATGGTCGGAACTGTTAGATCTCCTACTACCTCATATTTTCCAACCAATCTGTGAGATGATACATTACAAGGCCAGTAATCATGGTATATATCATCTATGTGGAGTTGAAGCCTCTAGAGGGAAAATATTTGCAAAAAGACCCCTTCGTCGAAGAATGAGTGTATCAACTAGCAATACGGTGTTTCCAGTAATCTCAAACTCCTTTTGCCATATTTTTTTGAACACTTAACCTACGCTTCGTCACTAGAAGTAAAAAAAAAAAAATTCCTATAACTTTACATTTCTAGCAACAAAAATTGAGTTTTAGTGGGAAAAGGCGGAATGAATTATCAATTCCCTTCATTAAACAAAGCAGTAAATCAAGAATTTAGTATCTGCAGTGGAACAGAGCTCTCCGACCTTGATTACCTTCATTAGAACACTAAAAACGATGACAGGAGTTGAGATTTGCAACATAAGCTAACGTTGTGCTTTTCCATTCATCTTTTCAATTCCATTTCATTTACAAAACCAGTTTGTACAATAGCTAGAAGCTAGACAGCAGGGTGTTTCACTCAGAGGAGACCTATCTATTCAAAAAATAAGATTACATGGCTACACAATGACTACAAAATTATTGACATATCTCACCTACAAACAAACTACTAACCTTACTTGACCCCGTTGTTTATAAAACTTCAACTGGATCTGACAGCACTCCCTCATTCCCCACATCATCAACATGATCGAGTGATCATCCTAGCAGAAAATTACTAGTTCATGTGAATACCCTTATCTTGATATATCCCATACAACTAGTCAACTTGTCACCGTCAATTACAATCTATCCTTAAACGCTTTAATTCAGCCTGGAAAGCTGGACTAGAGGTTAACGTCCGGTGTGCAAGAATCTTTATGTCCTCTCGTGAACAATCTCTTGATATTCGAACAAGTTCCCGCAAGGCACCTCCAATAATCATGTCCTTCGCATTCACCTCTACAAGAAAGCAGTTAGCTAGTAAGAGAACAAGCATGGAGAGCTTTGGTTTTATGTTGAGAATGGAAGTAAGAGTACCATGTTGTGCTAAATGACACAGTGCAAGTTCAATGTGACGCCTGATTGGTGAAGCTTCGTTGTTAGCATTCTGCACAATCCATGGCAATGCACCATCCTCAATCAGGAGAGAGCTCCCCATTTTAGTCCCTGCAGTAATAGGAGCATCAGCAGTCAATGCATCAGCCAATCCAAAGGTCCCACAAAGTAATTTTCTTGCGGCGTATTCTGCATAATAGGTTTAGAAGGACGACTTTTGTCTCCTGTTTAACCTGTATATTAAGCCTTCACTGAAGTGACCAAGTAGCTATATAAGACTTGGCCACAGAAAAAAGGTAATTTCACAGCAATAATGTTCACACGAACCATTTCTAGAAAGAATAGGTTTTAAAACTGGTACTTGCAGTCACTGTTTATGGTATTTGGCTTGAAAGAGTAGTGCAGTCTTTAACACTGCAGCAAAGACCCGAATGAGTGCTTGGTGTGATTGAACATTGGATCAAGCTAAGAATTCTTAGCTGGAAGAAAGTAAAGAGGAACCAAAGAAACTGGAAGCCCTGCCTCACTTGGGGTATCCCAGAAATGATCCTGAGCTACTAACCCTACTCTCTGAATTTGTTTTTTAGCGTTAACTGTCTTTCGATCAGTGGGAATCCAGGAATGGATCCCCAGTTAAGTTGTAATTGCTTGAAATGAAATGAAAATACAATGACTCTTACCAAGAGAGAAAACAAACAGAGATGAGTATCAAGTTTTATGCAAATAGAAAAAGCATAAGAAATTCTTTAGGCCTTTCCGCAAGCTACTTACCTTGAGTGGCAGCTCTAGATTCACATTTTGCGAAGTTCGCAATTCCACGAGCAACTTGAGCAAGAACATCTGGGTGTCTGCACCTAACCATTCCCAGCAATGCCTGAATACCACCTTCACCTCTTAGCTTCATCTGTAACTTGTCTGCAACATACAATACAGGAGCTGTTGGTAAAAAGAGTTGCGACAAGAATGACAGGTCTAGCATAAGTTGACTTGGTGACCAAGTGAAAGATTCTTGGAATTCCTCTTTATGACCAATGTCTTGATACTAAAACCAGTAGGGAACATTAACTGCTAGAATAAACAACTGAAGATAAAAGGGTTTCAGATTTATCTTATTTTGTCGAACAGAAATTGGAAGACATGACACAGCTTCTGTTACACAACTGATGAGAAGAGAAGCCAAAGTTGTCTCCTAGTCCTACCACCTCCTTGTGGAGGTGCAAGAACTGACTCTCTATTAGGACAGAAATAATACAACAGCAAAGGGAAAAGTATAACGGGACTGGAAAGGGACAAGAAAGAGGACACTGAATGTTTTGTGCTAATGACTATTTTTTACTCCTTAATAGATGCATGAAGCTTTTCCTAACTTCTAAATTCAGACTGATGAGATCCTTTCTTCAGACGTTAGATAACAAGAACAACAAATTTAGAGTAATTAGCATCGAAGAAGACTAGGAAGTTTACCATTGCCACAAAGGTTAGCAATGGCTCCAGCAACCATGCGAAGAGTCTGAGGATCCTCAGCATTAGATGCTGTCTCCGACAACAGAGCTATGCCACCTTGAGCCATGATAAGCTCCTGGTTGGTTTCTGCATAAATAGATTTCAACGGTTATACGTGTTAGAAGCTAGCTAACCACATGCCGAAGTAGAAATAGTTTTATTTAAAGTTGTTTTGAATTCTACTCTCTAAAATGAGAATTAGTATTTACCGTTCATTGCAAGATTTGCGACTGCACCGGCTGCAACTCTGTGAATCGTCTCGTCCTCAGAGCTCCTAAGAAGCGTCAACAAGGACATAAGACCACCAGCTTCCACAATCTTTTGCTGATTTGTTTCTGCGAATTACACGTTGACATTATTCACAGCAAGAAATTGTATCACAAAAGCAAGTAGCAGTTGCGGTCAAACCACCATTATCTTGCCAAAAGCAAGATGCCATGGCTCACACTAGCAACACCTCAAATGCCAAGCCAAAAAATGCACAACAACCACCACCACCACCACACAGACCGGTATCAGTAACAATTATTTAGCAGTTTTTCGTATAAGATCACCCTCCTAAGAGACCATCGTCGAGTGCTATTTGTCTGCAAAAATGACTTTATTCATATGCATACTGGATTGTTAAAATAGACATCACAGTAGGTGGGCCAATATCTTTCACAACATTAGGTAGAATTACATACTTAATGTTGTTTCAGCTTTAGTGTTAGTAAAATAAATTCATGGACAGAGAAAGTGAGAGAAAAATAAACAACATAGAAGCACTAGATTACCTTCAGCTGCCAAATTTGCAACAACTTTTACAGCATGAATTCGCACATCAGGATCTTCTGCTTCAAGTAATGACAATATTTTCTGCAGTCCCACTGTTGATGTACAGGAATTTATTAGGAAGAAAGAACATAAGCAACAGTAGATCTTTGATGAGCCAGAAGATAGCTTTGCATCACCTTGTTCAAATAGTTTTGCTATCGTGGCCTTCTCTCCATTTGCTGAATCCTTCAGATGTGGATGTCTAACTTGAGAAATGAGGGAATCTAAACTAGTAGGCACTTTTGCAGTCCCACCTTTATCAAGATTTCTTCTGGTCTACAAAGAGACACAAGTTTTATTAATGCTTGTGCAGGCATATCCATGCATGTATTTGAGATACATAATGGGTAATCAATCAATTGTGAAACAGTAACAACAGAGTCGAGTTGTTATTAACATATCCATAAGCTCTTGAGACAGAATACCTCGTCAGCTTCGAAACTTATTTGCAAAAGCTGACTTTGTAATATAGCTATTTCTTCCTCAAATTTCTCTTTCTGACGTGCCTCGTCTTCTAGCATCTTGCGAAGGTTTAGGATTTCAGAATTTCCTGCTGCCTAGTACATCAAAAGTGGCAATATAATAAGCCCTGTTATGGACAAAAGCTAGAGCAGATAGCCGACGCTAAACTGACCAACAATAATCGAAGGATACGTCATACCTCTGACCTCTTCCATTGCATTAATTGACTTCTAAGATTATTGGCCTCCTCTTCTGCAGCCTTGCGCATAAGAGTTTCATTCTGGAGCAACTTTTTGACCTCAGCAACTTCCCCAGCAGAAAATGCAACCTGAGTACAAACAAGAAACAACGGAGCATTAAATGCGAAAGACGGAAAAGCAATAAGGCAGCCATCATTGCATGAAGCAATTTGCAGAATCTAGATTTACAACTACTTGCTAAGGATTTAGGAACTTCTAACAAATTTGCAGCGGCAAATCAGTATGTGGAGTGCACTTAAAACCCGTGCCACGTACCGAAGCAAACCACGTATTAGGTAACACTGCTTGAAACCAAGATGATGGTAGTATTAAGTGGGCAAACAGAAAGTAATCATGCCGCAATCATTAGCTCGAGAGGTGGACCTCAATGGAATTGAGAATAAAGGCTATGTCATACTTGCTGAATCGCTCAATTGAGAATACTCCGTAATCTGGTCGAAAAGTAAAATAGAATGACCCACCGCCACAATATTGTGGACGATTTAGGCAACTCCGACAACGTAAGTTGAGGCTAAAATAATTTCCAATAAAGAAAAAGGGTACTCTACTGAGATACCAGAATGGCAACATGTCCAGTTTTCAAGCTTTTGTTTGCTAGGACCTTTTAGCACTTTGCATAGATACTTATTTATAATACGAGCTTCTAGAACCACTGTTCCCCTTCACTAGTAATAACTTATACGACTTCCATTATTCATCATGTAGAACAGCACGCCAAACATCATGCATCATTAGTCTTGTCACTAAACATAATGTGGTGCCTTTTGGTAAAAAAAGCTCTAGTTCAGGCTAATCGTTAATAAATGTTCACCATCACTTCTAAGGTTCCTTCTGTTGTGAAAATCTTTTAACTTGGGTATCCTTACTAGCTGACAAAACGGCTATCAGTAAGAACTAAGCTAGAGAGTGCCAACTTAAAAGCTTAACCTGGAGTCGAAAAGAAGTAACTTGCACTTTAATGACTGTCCTCTGACTAGATAGATGATCCTATAAAGTAACTAGGTATACAAGACAATCAAATCAAGGCTAATGTTGCAAGTTGCAAGAGAAATGAGGGTAAAAGTTATTTGGGATATTTGATTCTCTCAAATAATTCTGCTGCTGAAAGTATCAGGAGAGGCAAGACAGCTATGCGCTACACTAAGTACAGAGCTAGGGTACCGAAAGGAATTCTTAGATATGACATGAATGTAGAGAGTCGATAAGGACAGGAATGGTGAAGAAGTTTTTTTTTCCCCACTAGATGTCAAAAGAAACCGCATACTGATCATTTAGCAACACCAGAACATCTGAAACAATTAGTAACTACATGACGTAATGTGTATGATGAGCTATTTTCCGGACTGGAATACCTCTCTGCTTGGTGGATTACAGAAGCCATCGTCCTTAGTACCAAGTTTATTTCTAACATCTGCCTGCTTTTCAAGCTTTAGTGCCCATTGCTCCTCAAGCATCTTTATTGACTCCATATAGTCCTTTTGATACTTCAACCTCTCCTTCTACAGAGTAAACAATATGATTATGACAAAATAATGGAATTATAAAAGAAAAGACAACTGGCTTGATCATTATAAGCTAACATAAGACTGGAGTGCTTATAAATCCACAGGCTTTCAGAGAAAATTCCCTCAGTTGTAGCAAAAACCTAAACCCAACATACAAATCTTAAGGACACTAAATTCATATAACTCGTGGAAATGTTAGAAACTGTTATGTTCAAGTTCTTATAGTGGCATCATGCAATTTTGTACTCCTTCCATCTCATTGTGGGTGTCATATTAGTCAGGTCTGTCCAATATATATGTCAAGTGTATGCAGCATATGTACATATTGTATAAGACTCTCCTATATCACCTGTATCAAAAGAAAAGTATGTTAGCAGGTGGACTGTCATTGGCAGAAACTTCTGCTTCAATGGAAAATTTGGCAGAGAGAATAACTTGTTATCAGGTGGTCTGTATTTGATAGGGTCCCCTTAATCATGTGTATTTGCCAAATATGACTGGTGACACAATTTTACATGCATGACTAAGAAATGTGATTGTAAAGAATATGACAATCATCAAAAAACCTACCTCGAGGAAAACTTAAATACGCTTACTTAGCTATAAAGTTGAAACAGAAACAGAAGCTTAAGGACAGTGAACATATGATATGTTGTACTGGACCAACATGAGTCAGATACAGATGCTCGCACTTACCTCTAGCGCGTCAGCATAGTTTCCTTCAGCCTCGGCAATACGTTTCTGTGCTTCTACAGCTATTCTTCCAATCTCATCTTGAAAAACCTTTTGCTGCCTCTCATGCTCTGCAATGAGTGTGTCTATTTGTATGTCAAGCCTTCTGGACAAACTCTTGTAATCAAACTCTTCCTTTATTTTCAACATATTCTCCACCTTCATGGCCTATGGAATACAGAACTTTAGCATCCTCACAATGGTCAAACCCAGTTATTTGTATTGGAAAATTTATCATGATACTGGTTTTTCATTTTTGTTTAGAACCAAAATAAATGTTACATTGTACAGTAAAAGACTCCAGGGAATCTGAAACTTCATATGCTTTAAAATGCAGTTAGAAGTTGAACCATGGTAAAGGAACACACTGTGTGGCAGCAATGATGATGGCAACAGGAGACCGTACAGAAACCAGGAGTCCAGGTAAGCAACAGTCACAGTGAAAAAGAAGAAGCAATTGTATGGAATTTACCCTTTGTCCAAACATTATGGTGCTTGCTGTTTCTCCTCGATGACGTGGCGAAGGACCAATAGTAATAACTAGTGAAGTCCTAGCTGTGCCTGTAAAATTCTGAAGTGTCAGGCAAAACAAAATTCAACCACTTGATAGACATATTTCAGTCCCTAAAGTGGTGATTGAGAGTCTGTGTACAGTCAGTGGCATATGATGTACAAGACTTAAGGATATTCAGTTGATACAATAATAACAAGGGCTGTGGGGCCAGCAAGCAGATAGCAAGTAATTGGCAGGTAGCCAAACAACAAAGTAAGCAAAGCCAACTTTTGATGGCCTGCTGGCTAAGCTTCCATTATTGAGTTACACTTCCAAAAAAGGTTCACATAATGAAAAGAAAACATAATAATCATCCAAATTTTGGCACTTTAAACAGTATTCAACTGCTAGTGGGCAGGTTTCACTCCTCCATTCACCAGTTACCAGCCAGATTTGGTAACATGATAAGTTAAGGAGGCCCATCTTTTCCACATAACGACATAGATGCATTTGAATAAGCTTTGTTATATTTAATTTGATCAAATAAACATCCAGATTTATACGAAAGAGAAGTCTATTTATGTGTGTATAGACACCTCACCTCCAAATGAATCTTTAAGCAATCTTGTAAGCTTAGAGTCGCGGACCGGAACGTGAGTGCTATTTTCTGCCAAAGCGTTAATGCATTTGCCTAGTGCACTCAACGAAAGATTGATTGATTTAGCTTCCTCTAATGTATGTCCCTCACTTCCTGCCATAAAACAAGCAAAACAAACTTTAATGTGGGAAAGAAATCTGCATAAATGTGATAGAGCCAACCAAAAAGAATGTTGGTTTTTTCACAATTCTAGAGAAAAATTATGGCAAAGAGGAATAAAAGCAACCATTAAAGGTCTCTACAGAAATATGACCTGAAGCATACAACCTAAGATAATCACTCGCCACTTCCTATTGCTTACACACCTTGTGATATCACAGAGATGTAACCACATCGTAACAAGCATACTTAAATGTGGAGTTGCTACATATCAGCAGTGTACCACAGCTGCAAACCTTAATGCACGTCATCATAACAAACAAACATTTTATGTAGGCCAATAAGTCGTATCACATACCTGACTTATTAATACGCTCAGAACCTGCAAGATCCACAACAACAAGCTTGCCTTTCCGAATCATGGGGGGCTTTGATGTTCTAGTCATGTGGGCAGTGCTACCATTTTCACCTGAAAGACCAGAATCTCTTCCCTTGACAGACTTCTTAACATGTACCTGCAGCAAGAACGGAACTGTATTAATATCCATAAAAAAAATTAATATCAATAAGTTCACATAAGAACTACGACCACCCTCAATCCAAAATATTATGCAAGTAATGTGCATTAGATTACCATGAGGATGGCATGACTACGAGAAGATTCTGTATTCAATTTTGTGTTAGCTGCAAACCGATGAGCTTCCCCTAATTGTAGTAGTTCTAGAAAACTCTGTTGGTCCCTGATTTCCACTACAGTCGCCCCTGGAAGTGATATGTCTCCTGTTTTTGGATCTTCCATTATGGAAATACTATCATTAGTAGGATCAAGAAGGTCCTGTATCGTCTCCATATAAAGCTGCACATGATGGTGAAGAACACGGATTGTGTGTATGAAAAACTGATAAGGAAACCATAATACTATTAGTTCAATAGTAGAATAACATGTAGAATATTCCGATTCTTCAGAACATGGGAAGGCCTATTATTGAAGGCTAATAACAACCTGCAAATAGGAGACTGAGACAGAATCAGTCTCCAGAGATATTTCCGCCCAAATATCCTCCATTGCACGCACCATTATTCCACGTGCAGCCATGTCTTCCTCTCCAAGTCGTCCTAGTGTGTAAGTCTTTCCAGTACCAGTCTGCCCGTATGCCATTAGTGTTCCATTATAACCATCTAGGACACTCTGCAAACATGTTAGACTTAGTTTCTGTTAGACATTATTAATTCATGGATCCTCCATTTAAATTGAAAAGAGACACAGCATTAGCACAAAATTATCCAAAATTAAACTTTGATTTCAACAGGCAAGCCAAGTTTTAGCAATGAATTTCAGTTTTTGAGGAATAATAGAACTTAGGAGAGGCATAATGGTGTATAGGCAACGAATGGATACATAAACTCAATATCCTAAATAGGTTCCGCTACGTAGTACATATTACTGCAGTGGATAGGAGAAAAAAACTAAGTACGGCACTAGGTACTTAAGTTCATTTAGAGAACACAGAGTTTCTGGCACTACGATATATAGTTACTTAGGGGGAAAAATAAATGAATAGTCTAGTGAGGTACAAGAAAAAAGACTCGGCTCGGGGGGGTGGGGGGCGGGCACACACACACACACTCACACACACAGAGAGAGAGAGGACAAGAAATGTAGCTTTAAGAGATTCCACGTAGTCCCTAAAGGGATACTCCGCTGACCAGTGGCGGAGTGAAGGGGGTGGCATAGTGGGCACGTGCCCACCTCCACCCTCTGGCATGTAGTAGTCTTTTTTACTACGAGTCTTACATTAACGGTTTTGTTACTTTGGTGGCCCCTCGAAAATTTATAGATTTCAAAAACTTCTTTGAAGCCATTGTTCTTTTTCAATATATACAAAAAATTATTCCTAACATCTAAAAATCAAGAAATTCTAACACTTCAATTTATCTTCACCACTGTCGTTATAGATCTACAGTAGTACATCTATTCCTTTTAGGAATACTTTATTGATTTTAATGGTAGAGTGCAAGTACAGAAAATAGAATGCAAATTTTATTTCTCAAAACAACATTGTAAGCTTCATCCTTATTAATTTTGAACCAAACATGTTAAGATATCTTTAAAACCTTGGAGCCCACCTTATACAAGATTTATGGTTCCGCCACTGCCGCAGACAGTAGTCATTATCACTTAAAAGTAAATTATATGTCAGTTAATGTACATGCTTGCTTTATTTAAATACGTCTAGTCATCTAGCATAAGTAATGTTTTTCATCCAATTGCTCTAAATGAGGAGAACCCATTTCACTTACATCAGCTCAAAGATTAGCTGATTGGCAGGTTCTCATTGTCATTCAAATGGAGAAAACTTAAGACCGTTTGATATCTATAGTAGTATCTATCATCTAGGTTTTAAAGATTGGCATCCAACCCATGATCATATTTTGACGATAGGAAAAGGAAAATAATGTTAACAGAAAAGACCAACTGTTCATGCACAAAAACTGTCCAAATAAAATTCATGGAATTTGTGTGTGAACAGCTGAAAAAAATTAATGCAAACATAGTTTTTCAGCCATTTACACCTCTACAACAGGCTTTGCCACAACTTCATAAACACGTTTTTGAGATGCAAACTCTGTAAGAACTTCATCAAACTCATAGGTGTCCGAATCCCAGTTGTTTCTTCGAAGTTTTAACCTCTTGAGCTGAAAACAAAGCAGGGTAATCAAGACAAGGTAATATTCCAAGAGACCAATGCAGCAGCAAAAATTGGCATTCCATATACCTCTGGTTGCAATTCCACACAATCAGCAAAATCAGCATCTGCCGCCGACTCCTCTGTATTTTGAGGTCGTAATCTTACTGCTACTCGAACTCTCCCAGGAACTATATCGAAGAAGACATAATCAACTGACTATTCATAATTTCAAGAATTCATAGGAGATCCAAAACACACCGCAAAGAAACGAAAAGCGCACTATTAATCCTCTATTAATGAGGACATACACGATATCTTTCAAAACGAAATACAAGCCACTAGTAACTTTACTCATCATCAAGAATACACAAGAAACTTGACAATGCTTTATATTCCTTATTAGCAGCCACCCTTCTCTGACAAAATTTCCATTAAAGATCTCTCTGTATTTTGAGACCCTGCTAATAAGTGGACACATTAACCAAAATAAGCAGGACAACAAGAGAAATCTTGTACTGCTTGACGGATATAAATTCAAACTTATCCCACAATCCATTTTTGAGCTAAGTACAGTATAAGTACATCATAGGTTAATAGAGAACTAAAGAAGTATAAACCAACGGCAGCATTAGCGGTAGCCATAACTAGAGGTCTTTCAAAATAATTACATGGATGTTGACAACGGTTTTGATCCCAAAAGCTTAACCTATTGGACATTCCGACCGACAAATGTCATCGTAACATGGAAACCAACTCCGCGAGGCGAGGCACAGACTAATGGGTGCACAAATGCATAAACACTGCACAAAAGAAGAACATAGGACAATATGCACATGGAGAACAAAGCAGATCATACTATGACATAACAAGATTATGAACTCAGTACCGGGTCCAATGTATCTGTTTTGCTTTTAATGTAGCATAACAAAACAAGCGAAATGATAAATCCACTACTGGACAGGTCACAGGTCCGCTCCAGAATGACATTATTCACGTGAGGGAAGACAGAACGAATCGGCTCACTTTCACAGTGGATATATCAATCTTTTAAAACCAGTGCAATCTTCAAATGCCATACCAAACAAGCCTCAACTAAAAGCAGTACCGAATTGCCTGTTAAAAAATTCAAAATTTCATCTTATCGAGACAAAAAGGAAGTTTCCTGATTTTTACACTTCACCAACATTGATACAAACATTTCATATACAGAATATACAGAGAGAGAAACAGAGAGAGACCTCCAGCATCGTTATCCTTGACGGCGCCGCCGAGCGAGCCGGTGCTGTTACGGCGGACACCACCGGAAATCACTGAAGGCTTTGATTTCAAAGAGGAAGACTTGTTGTTCGAGTTTAACGAGAGCGACCGCTCCTTCGCCGCCGCCTTGAGACCACCATTTCGGTAACCACCGCCACCGCCATTACTAGTCGCCATCTACCGCATCACATAATTCAGCCGAACCACAGACTCTAGAGAGAGCTCTATGAAGAAAGTCTTCCTTTTGGTAGAGCTGGAATTAAAGCTTACAGTAGAAGTGTGTGTGTGTGTGAAGAAAGTCGGGGTTTTTCTAGAGAGAGAAAGTGTAGAGAGAGAGGGGGGTCAGGTGAAGTGGGGTGCGTGGGTCATGCATTTCTTGCACTTTAATTTAATTTTTGGATGTGAATTTACGTAAATGGGCTTCGTTGATTTGGTCAATTACATTGAGACTGGGGTTCGTGATGGGCCGACCGACGCTGTCGTGGATTAGTGTGGCTAACAGAAATGGCTGAATTGCCAAAGATGCCCTTCACCACTATTAACCATATTTTGGTATTTCCCCTGTGAACAGACTTTGGCTCCTACTCGGATCGTAGAAATCTTCCTTCAATCATGTATAATGATAATAAATAGTCGCTAAATATTTTTAGTAATTTTTCTTGTAACACTTTCAGAAACAATTATTAAAAATACTTTTAAGCGTCGCTAAATAAAAGTCACTATAAATATTTAGAGATGATTTATTGTCGTTATATAGGGGGTATGAGAAAGATTCCTCCAACCGGGGTAGCAGCTCAATTTTTTCCTTCTCGGGTCGCCCAACGGTCACATTTCTTCGTTTATTTTGATCAGCTTATTATATTTGAGTTTTTTTTTTTATAAAGTTAGCAGGAGGACGAGGATACACGTGATAATAGTTTTCATGGTTACATGAATAGGCTTAGATTTGAGCTTGTGCATATGGTATCAATTTTATCCTCAAAATTAAGAAGGTAAATGTCATGCCATCGCGTCACTAGGTGAGTTGGATATAAGCTAATCACCGGTGGCCTAGTTTAAAGCACTTACAAAGAAACTACGCCGTATCGGTGATAACATGTTAATATACGTTTCTTGTAATGTTTTGCTATTATGGTCTTTTGACTTTTTAGTGAGACTCATTTGTTCATACATTTTGTTTGCATTTGTGCAAATGAACCAAGTCTGATGGGCAGGATTGGTTATGTTTGATGTGAGAAAGAATTTATGCTATGATAAACTATTCAACATACAATTAGGCATGAAAATGCACTGCTTCAAGTAGATCTTATGCCAAAATACATATGAATTTTTGCAAGGTACGTATATATCTTTTAGAAAAGTAAAGTTGCATAACCACTTCAAAATAGACGTTACTTTGTCAAAAGCGCCACACATAAATTAATGTGAAAACAATTTGAAACATAGATATATATATATATATATATATATATATATATATATATATATATATATATATATATATATATATATATATGAGTAACTTTAGTTGGGTTAGTTATGGAAAAGCCCAATCATCCCGCGGTGCATTTATCTATATCTATATATATATAATATATATAAATTACCTATCTAGAATGGTGACAAGGGATATTTCAAGAGATTTTTTAAAAAATGACACAAAATACAAATCTTAAATGGTAAATAACTACTTATAAAAATATGTTTGGTTTTCATAATCTAAACTTTATTAAAAAAAATAATAGTTAAAATAAGTTATAAAACTCAAACTTTATATTACAAAAATACCATATTTCTAACTTTATCTTTGCACATGTTTGGTTTTAACAATTCTAAATTCATTAAAAAAACTGTAGCTAAAATTAAATTTAAGTTTGATACGATGATAATATTTTGCCATGCACATAACTGACTAATTTTTTTGTAATTTTGATTCATTTCATCAAATGTGATAATAAATATTTATACGCAATGCTTGATTTTTTTTTAACAAAATTGATATTATCAACTTTATTTTTATACACGCATCGCATGTGTCACGATGACTCGTTATATATAAAAGAAAATTTTTTTTTGGTGTTACATAACTTCCTATCTATAATGCTTACATTTGACACTATTAGAAGTTCCATAAAAAATGATGCAAAACAAAAACATTAAATAGTACAATGACTACCTACAAATATAAAATTTATTCAAAATGCTAAGCTTGCTTTCATAAGAATATCATATAATTAAATTTATTTTTACAAACTCATTGCGTGTGTCGCAATAACTACCTATCTAAAATGTTTACACTTGACATTTATATTTAAGAAACATGATACAAAGTAAAAATTTTAATAATAAATAACTACTTAGAAGGACATGTTTACTTTTTATAATTTAAAATTAAATTTACTGAATGTGATAGTAAAGATTTGTATGTGATGCTTGATTTTTTTTAACAATATTAATCATATTAATAATTTTACTCTTGCACACGCAATGCATGTGCTGCGTTGACTCGTACTTATTTATATTATTTATAATGAGAATACCCTTTTGGTGTAATACTAAAAAGGGTCTTACATAAGTATCTATCTAGCATGTAACGAGTGACATTTAAGAAAAATTCAACAAGCCACAAAAAATAAATATTATAAATAATTAATTACTACATATAATGTCATGTTTGGTTGTCATAATATAAAAATAATTTAAAAAGTGTAGTTAAAATTATAATTAAAGGCAAATTTTGATATGATGATAACATTTTATTAACTTATTTTTGCATACGCATGACTAACTTATTCTGTAAGTTAAGATTCATTTAAAAAAATGTGACAACAAGCACTTATATGTGATGCTTGACTTTTTTTAACAATTTAACTTTATTTTGCACGGCATCGCGTGTGCCATGATAATTAGTATATAAAAAGAAAATTTCTTTAGTGTAACACTTTTTTTTGTGTTACATAACTAACTATTTAAAATGGTGGCACTTGGTACTATGAGAAATTTCTTAAAAAATGACACAAAACAAAAACATTAAATAATAAATAACTACCTTAAGAATATATTTTGTTTTTTATATTTTAAAACACTTATATATATTATTATGCTTGATTTTTAGGGCCATCTAAAGTTCATTAATAAAAATAGTCAAAATATGTTCTAAAGGCCAAACTTTGCTTTTATAAAAATATCATATTATCAACTTCATTTTTGCACACGCGTTGCTTCTGACATTACCTACCTAGAATGTTAAGACTTGACATTCTATAGTTTTTTAAGAAAATGACATAAAAATAAAAGTTTAAATATTAAATAACTACTTATTGGACATGTTTAGTTTTCATAATATTTTAAAAGTTATTTTACTGAATGTGATAATAAATACTTACACAAAATTCAAACTGTCGCATGTGCCATGTTGGCTCATTCTAAGTTATAACAAAATGATTTTGGCTACAGTCTTGTAGTATGAATTGTCAGTAGCCTCCCAACCTCCCACAATTAATTGCCGCTAAAACCAGTGACTTTTTTACAAATATTTTAGCGATAATTTTAACAGTTCATTAACTAAAAGTTACTTAGAATATTTAGCAACTATCATTTATCGCTATTGGGGGTTCTAGGCCTCCTCCTGCAACTTGGGTTACAACTAGGACTTTCTTCTTGTGATCTTTCGGGCAATGTGCTATTTTGGTCCTGCAGACTATTGAATTTTTTGGTGATTTACTAGTTCAGAGCTCCATGAAATGAAGCCCATGCTTTCAAACGTACTTTTTGTGTGTGCGCGAGCAACGCCATTACATACATTTTGAGTTTTTTGACCAAGTTTGATGAGTGAAAATGGTCATAGTCCATAGATGATTAGGTAAAGAATGTTAAACCCCCGTAGGTGGAGATACAAATGAAAATGCACAACTTCATGCAGATCATTTTGGCACAGCGCACTTTCAAAAATTGCACCATTTTTCAACCTAGGGTTTTATGTGCCAAGATCAATTAGGCAATATATAGTACAAATATATACAAAAGGGCATTTTGGATACATCGCTTTGCTGATTTGAAAACTAAAAGCAAAAGGAGGTAAGCTTGCTTTTGCATCTATAAAGTGGGTGGGAGTGGCCTGCTTGACATTACCAATGTTGTAGTACCAAGTTTGAATGGCGCCAAAAAGAGTGCTTAGCTTTCAAATCTCAAAGCTTCCTTAAACAAAGCTAGCTTAGGGGCCACAATGATTTCTCCATTTTAGTATACTTAAACCGTGAGATTCATGTTTTTTTGTCATATACAAAAAGTTATATACTTACAATAGATAATATTATAAATTAAATATTGGACTCCAAAAAGATGAAGAGAGAAAATATCAAAGATGGTGAGAGATAATCAAGATAAAAGAGTTGTGTAGTTAATAGTATGTGGGCAGAAGTACGGGTAGTGGTGCTAGAAACTATGAGAGCATTAGGAGGTAAGTTTAAATTTGAAATTACTTCAATGACCATGGTTAAATTTGTCAGGATATGAGTTGAATAGCTAAGCTGAGAAAAAATGTTTCACTGTAAGGATGCCCTCTATTGATCAAACCGTAGATGACCCGTATATTTTTCAAGTAAATAACTACGCGCCGCCAGGCTTAAAACAGATTTAATGTGTAAGTAAATTATACAATATATACTTCTAACTTTTGAAGACGATAAAGAAGCACTTGAACACGTTAGCGTCACATATAGTATGTTATTCTTTCTACGCTATTGCATCTTATATGTGTACTCTGGAGGCAAATTAGATAAGAAGTTGATATCAGCAGAGCATCAGTTGATGTGGTTCTTGCAAGGTTGGGAGGTTTCGTCACCCCTCACCTACCAATATTGTTTGTTTAAGTAAGCAATGAATTAGTAAGAACGAGTTAACGTGTTAATTAGCTGTACCATTCTAGTTAGTGTCATGTCTTTGGCTGGGGACCCAATTGAGCGATGTCACTCATTTTAGTTAAAATAAAATAGCTGATGCACAAGTTTGGTTTCTGGCGTAATTGATGGGACAAGATCGGAAGCTAACAACGCACTGAAGAGATTTTCCCATTTCTATTTTAAGAAGTGTGGTGATACACGTCTATCAGATGAATAAGGTGGCCCTCCAGGCACGTAATATTCAATATTCCACCAAAATATTGGCAACATTTCGAGTAACTAGTCACTCGATATGCTTTTGCATGCAATCAGAATCCGACGTTTCCGGATATCCCAGCGTTACAAAGGTTTGAGGATTTAATAAACTTCGTCGTTCTGTAGGCAAGTTGGGACTACTAGTTAAGGTAATAACCTCAGTTCGCGCACCAAGGGTGGTGGTTGTGCTCGTACATGGTCCAAGAAAGCGGCCGTGGGCACGAAGTTTGAGAGCGAAGTTTATAGCGCTAAATCGATAGTTAATAACATTCTCGACCACACTGCATTAAAGCGAGTTATTCTTCTCCCTTTGATCAGTTTTGAAAGGCAGAAAGTCTTGAAAAGAAAGGTGCAAAGGACTGGCAACTTGGCTAGTCTGATTGAGAGAGGATGGGAGGCCCCGAGGACCATATGATCCACCACTGCAGAGCCATATTTTTCTTCACACTATACCACTTTGGCATGACTACGACTGTTCGGTAAAAAAAAAGGAAATATGGTGGTCCTCATGACAGATTAATGTATTCTCCAGTAACTTCACATGAAAGTGCAACTGGGTTTTCGTATGCCCTTTTTTTTCCCCCAGTACAAACTTTTTGATCATTATGTGATATCGAGACAAGCGGTCCTCTCCTCCCCGTGTGCTTTTCGTATGCCCTTTTTTTTCTTTTTTGGGTTAAACAGAGAGAACGATTGTTGATAGTGTCAGATAAATTGTTTGTGGCTCGCTCTAACTTGAGAGCAAAAGGATCAATAATTTCATAATGTACAGTGCCAGAAGTCGTCAAGCTTGTGGCTGAAACCATTAGTTGAACAACAGAGAATCTCAGTGTGCGACTTGGTATCAGTGTAAAGAACAACAATCACATGATCAAAATACCTTATACACCAATTACAGGCAAAAGTAACAACCCCATGACTGAGATGGAAGTGAAAGGGGTGATGTACGATTTCAAGGTACTGCTGGGCCACATAATTCTTCTTTGGGCTAATTACACCTATATCCCTGAAGTTTGGGGGTAATTACACGCGAGAACACAAAGTTTTAAAATGTAACACTTATGTCCATTGACAAACGGAATATAAAAATACTTAATGATTTTGACAAAAAGACTTGATTGCCCCTGACTTTAAAATAAATTACCCACTTCATTTACTGTTTATTCTTCCTCTCCCCACACTTAGCACCCACACCCCCCTGCGCCCCCACCCCCACGCCGTCTGCCTCTTCCTCTCCCCACACCCAGCACCCACACCCCCCGCCCCCACGCCGTCTACCTCCCCCTTCCCCGTCACCCGCCCACCCCGTCATGCCCACAACCCCCTTCCCAGCGACAACCGAGTCAATGTCGTCACCAAACCCAAGGCAATCCATCTGCTCCATCCAGCGTCAGGAGCCTCGATCACCGTCAGAGCAGTAGTAGGCCCTCCGGCGAGGCACCGGCGCCGCAAGATCGCGGCCTCACTCCCGATCTACCTGTCGCCATACCGGTCGCCACCATCACCGCAGCGACCTACCGCCGTACCCCGCGCCGTCCGAGATCGCAAGCATCACCAAGCTACGTCGCGACACCGGCCTCCTCTTTCGAGATGCGCGCCACCGTGACCACCAGCAAGGCAGTGCCATCACCACCACGATGGGCTTGCACCATCGCACCCACCGGTGCAATCGCCGTCGTTGCAATGGCCAGATCTGTCTCCTTCCCATCCAGTCTTCCTCCTTCCCTCACCAAGGGCTTGCCAGCGTGGTGGGGCAAGTCTGCCGAATGGTGGGGCGAGGGGGACTGCCGGCGGCGTGGGTTTGCCAAGGCGCTTGCCAGAGGCGTCTTGGCAGCTTGGGTTTGCCAAGGGGTTGCCGACGTGGTGGGGTGATTCTGCAGGATGGTGGGGCAAAGGGGGCTACTGGCGGTGTGGGGAGGGGGGCTGCTGGCGGCGTGGGGCGGCGGAAGGGGGCTGCCGGCGGTGACTTCAGATTTAGGGTTTAAATTATGGAGAAAGAAAATTAGGATATCAAATTATTCACGATATACTGTACAGGGGTAATATTGCCATTTTCAAAATACGTAATGACGAAAATTACACTTTTTGGACGGAATACTGACAGTTGGATAAAAGTGTTATTTTTTTTTAACTTTTTTGATCACATATGTTACATTTTGAAACTTTGTGTCATCGCGTATAATTACCCCCAAATCTCAGGGACATAGGTGTAATTAGCCCTTCTTCTTTTTAAAGTTGGACTTAACAGGTACTAAGAACCAAGCACATAAAGTACAGTCCAGATGATTGCAAATACAAAATAGCTTAGATTGCCCTATCACAAATAATATTGCACCCAGAATGCAATTTGGTAAAGTATAAGAGTCTGACACCACATTGTCAGCAAAATGCTCGTTGGCAAAGCAAAAACGCTACTAATACCATAAGTTTTGCAATTCTTTGTCAAGGATACCATAGACCAACACCTATCAATACAATGCGAAGAAAAATGATAAATGACATCTAATTACACATGCCAAATATGGAGCCAAAGTATCGATAATTAAAGTTGGGTTGTTTTTGCGCATTAACGGAGCCAGGGTTTATTCCAAAAACGTTATCATTCATGGATCGAACAAAAACAAATATCTTTCCATGATGAGCTGCAACTGTGGATGAACAACTACGCTATGGGCAAAATTTGCTTCAACGAGTGTCTTTCAATTATAACGGCAAAACTCTGTACTAGATTAGGTGAAAATGGAGGCAAGGTGAGTTGGTTTACTCAAGCTCAACTTGTGACTTCACCTGGTTGCTAAGGAAGTTTCGATTTAGGTTCATTGCACTCGGCACTTCTAATTCTTATCCAAAAAACACACAGCTACCCCTATCTAATTTAATTATACTCCACTCCCCATGGTTTCTAATTGTGTTATATAACAGTCACTTCCGTTAGGAAATCGTCAAGAAGAGTAGGATACCATACATTTATTATGATGTACAAAAATCCCTTAAGTCTTTCTCTTCTTGCTTACCGACCATCCCCCAGCCACCACCGTCAACGCCCAGCCACCTTCGCTGAAAGCTTCCTTCTGCCCATTACATACCTACTGGCGGACCAAACTCATTCATTCCCCACTCACTGCCATCACGCACAACATATATGCACGCGCACACAGACACCAACGACGTGCACACACACACACACAGCGGCAATGCATGTACACACATACACATCGACGACCACCACTACTCGCGCGGGCAGGCACACATATGCACAATGGCCATCACCACTATCGTATGCCCAACACACCCGCATGCGCGCACACGCAGACCGAAACCTACAACCGCCAACTGAAACTCATGATTTCTACCACCAACTGTCGCCCTCAAGCTCCCCGCCGCTGCCTGTTGTCCTTGCTATCACCGTTGTTACGTGGCCCTTACCCACTTACACGCTACGCACACAATCCCAAATTGGCAACTGTGAACCTAAAGGCATAATTTGTACCAACCTAATAATGTTCTCAAGTTTCCCATCGTCGCCTGCTGTTATTGTTGGAATCCTATCCCCCTTACACACACAGAGATTTGGCTCTCTTTTGTCCCTTTTTTCGTAGTGGCGATGGCTGTAGTTGGATTTATATGCTGGCGTTGGTGAAGATTGGTGGTGGTGGCAAGACAGTGACGGTTGTGGTGTAGATCAACAATTATGGGTTTCTTTTTGCTGGTGGTGACGGGGCAGTGGTGGTTGTATTATAAGTTGGCGGCAATGGGTTCGCTGGGACAGTGGTGGTTGTGTGAAGCGTCGTGGGTATAAGGTATGTGATTAGTCCAATATAGTGGTGATGAACTGGTCAAATCTTGGCTAAGGTGAGTTGGGTAAATCTTGTTTTATAAGGGTATTACCTGTCTTTGCATTAACTCTATTAACTCTGAAGTGAAAAATAAAAAGCGTAGCTTAATATAATTTCAATAGATAAACGGAGCCTATTGTAATACCGACAAATTTAGAAGTGCTAAATGTAATTAACTCTTCTGATGTTGGGAAAGTCAATTTACTTTCTACGTGTAACCATATAGGAAAGCTTGAACCAAGTTTATTAACCTAACAAACTATACAATTGTTACAAGTTTGACATTACCATGCATCTTGTCGATCTCAAGTACTATGTCAATAATAATGTAACTACTTTAGTTTAGGGCTATAACGTAACTACTCCTTAATTGTCAGGTGACTCCGGTCTACTTTTTACTGGACCCTGTGGATCCTCTTGTTGTGTGAACAGCTAATGTTAGAGATAAGGTCCGTGACCCCAGCCCTTTCTTCTTAGGGTTCATGACACTTTATAATTTTTTATGGTCCTTTTAATTTGTTATTAGCAGCCGCTTTGAGGTATAGTTTATTGCGTTTTTTTTTATGTATGATTGGATGTGTTGGACATCTATATATCGCACCGTTGATGCAATATATTTTTATCTTTAAATAAGAAATTGTGTTCAATGTGTGTACATGCATGCGTACATGTCTATGGTTTTGCATTCTGCACAGTTTGTGACGATTTAAGCTTTTGTTCATAATTCAATGCTTTGTTGTTTTCCACAAATTCAGATCTTATATATCATTAGGAGAATTATATTTTTTATAATTCGTCTCCTCTTTCAATATCACATACTAATGGTTAAGACTCTACACTTGCCAATTAGTTCATGGTATGTTTCCTCAGAACCCTTGTTGTTACAGTTTGCTTCTTATTACCATTTCACATACGATTGGAGCCATCTGGTTCTTATTTACAAGCTACCTTGTTGTGGAATTCTATGTTGATCCACTGTAGAGGGTAATGGGTTAAGCGTTTTACTTACTAAAAAGACAACTTTTGGTACTCTCGTATGTGATTATGAAATGGTGTTGAGAGAGTAATGGTGCATTCTCCATGTCGTCTTTTGTTCTCCTTCGCCATGTTGATTTGTCTCTACTTTTATTCTACCCCTCCGTTTGCCTAATTTCATTTTGGTACGTGTGCTGGTGATGTAGAACATAATGGGAGAACACTGTCCTACAACTTTAAAACAAGATTGGTGCTGGACGGCGAGAGTTTGAACGTTAGCAGTATTGTTAGTTTGACTTCTCCATTGGCTCAGCATGTTCTATTCGAAACGGGTAGGAGAAGAACCCGATATTTGATGGAAGAACGGGGGATCCTTTTGAACACCCTCTTTTTGCCATTGAACCTCCCAATTAAATTCGTCATAACACTAATGATGATCAATTTTACCTTCAGCAAGCGTAGATTTATTTCAAAAAATTTCTTTCTATCGTGATCCCGAATCATGTGTCTTTTTCGTAAGACTGAGAGCAATAAAAAAAAAGAATCAAAAGAAAGGAAGGAAAAAATAGAAGTTACTGACTCGAAATAAAATTATGAAATATTTCGTATTCCTTGATCATTTCAACCAAGAAGAGGAGTTCCTCTAATTCTATAAACTTTTCTAGCATACCCTTTTCTTGAATATCATGCAAAAAAGTTTCAGATTGGTCGGTATTACCGATTAGTAATCCAAGATTCCAGACTTTTTGAAATGAGAGAGAAATCCACCAGGGCAAAAATACGGAATTTAAAGAACCTAAAGGAGCATGAGTCATATATTCTGCAGAACGACGTTCTTGCCAAGGTTGTATGTTTTTTTTCAGCCTACTCAAGTCCAACCCATTTGGACCTCTCAGAGGTTCTAACCAAGGAGCACGCAGATCCCAAAAATAAATTCTTATTCTTTTCTTCCACAGAGAAATGTTTATTCCAAGTTACAACATAAGATCCATTTTCACTATCTTTCTTGGATTAGAGATCAAGAAACGAAAATGAAAATGGAGAATCAAAGGAGAATTGGGGGAGTAGATAGACGTTAATCAGAAACGGAAATGGAGAATCAAAGGAACTAGGTCTTGGGGATAAAAAACAATCGCAGACGCAAGTTTCTTTTTTTAGACAAACAATATTTCTTTTTTTTCTTCACCCTTTGCATTGAAAGAACAGATAAAAAAATGATATGATTCAACCGTAGACCCATTTGAATGTAGCTTGGTCCCGATAAACCGCAATTTATTGCTTCCTCTCCGCTAATAATGCCCACTCCCTCAACTCGTTGTAAAAAAATAGGATTCCGCTCTTGGAATTGGCATAAGTTCGGCAACGGATCACGAAATCTTGGTGATCTTCTTTATCAAATGAATGAGGAGTCTGCTTTAAAATCGTCTGCCCTGCACCCACCCCCCGAGTATATGCTTCAATAGGAATCACACAAGAGTAGATTAGAAACCTCTGGTAAAATGTCCCGCCCATAACCCTGAACTAATTGTTCTACACTTCTTATTTGATGTAGCTTGTTTTATGGGTCATGAGTGGGAGCTTAGTTTCCACTCACTAGTTGTATGCTGCGTTCGAGAAGGATGAATCGCTCCCGAAAAGGAATCTATTGATTCTTTCCCAATTGGTTGGGCCGTAGGATGATTTACTTCATGGGCGAAGTCTCTGGTTCAAGTCCAGGATGGCCTAGCTGTGCCAGGGAAAAGAATAAAAGAAGCATCTGACTCCTTCATGCATGCTCCACTTGGCTCAGGGGGATATAGCTCAGTTGGTAGAGCTCCACTCTTGCAATTGGGTCGGTACGATTACTGGTTGGATGTCTAATTGTCCAGGCGGTAATGATAGTATCTTGTACCTGAACCGGTGGCTCACTTTTTCTAAGTAATGGGGAAAAGGACCGAAACATGCCACTGAAAGACTATACTTAGACAAAGATGGGCTATCAAGAATGTAGAGGAGGTAGCATGGGCAGTTGGTCAGATTTAGTATGAATCATACATGGACAGTAGTTGGAGTCGGCGGCTCTCCTAGGGTTCCCTCATCTGGGATCCTAGGGGAAGAGGATCAAGTTGGCCCTTGCGAACAGCTTGATGCACTATCTCCCTTCAACCCTTTGAGCAAAATGCGACAAAAGGAAGGCAAATCCATGGACCGACCCCATCATCTCCACCCCGTAGGAACTACGAGATCACCCCAAGGACGCCTTTGGCATCCAGGGGTCACGGACCGACTGAATTCTCTGGGAACTTCTTTAGTAAATGGAATATATATAGAATTGTTATCAATCAAATATTGCAAAGTCCCGATATTTATTACCGGTCAGAATTAGACCATAACAGAATTTTAGTCTATACCGGCACCATAATATCAAATTGGGGAGGAAGTTCAGAATTAAAGATTGACAAGTGATCTCTCTTTCCCCTTCAGGTTTACCTACTACGGTACCAGAGTGAATATGATCTCCCCCAAACATACGTAATGCTTTAGCTAGTATACGAAAGTGTATACCGTGATTCTTCTGTCTATCAATAACTGCATGCATTGTATGGTGGATATGAAAAAGTAGGCCATTATCTCGGCAATAATGAGCCAAGCTAGTATTTACAGAAATATAGTGAAATCACCTTTCCTATTCTTTCCCCGGACCCCAGTACTAAGAAAGATGCTAATTTCTTAAAATATCCTATATACGTAGGCAGAAACATGGGAAGGGGTCAAATTTATCCCGACGGGAGCAAGAGTAACAATACAGTTTATAATTCTACAGCAGCATGTATAGTTAGAGTTGTCAAACGGGCCGGGCGGCCCGCGGGCTGGCCCGACCCGGCCCGGTTATGGCCCGGCCCCGTCCATGAACAGTAGCGGCCCAGCATAAGCGGGCTTGGGGCCTGGGCCTGGACCAGGCCTTCAGATTCTGCGAAAAAGCCCGGCCCGGGTTTGGCCCGGCCCGAAGTCGGCCCGGTTCTGGCCCGGTCTGCGGCCTGGTTCTGGCCCGGTCTGGCCCGGTCTGCGGCCCGGTTTTGGCCCCACCACTTGTTTGAATTTTTTGCTTTTCCCCCCCCTTTTCCAAAATTCCACTTTTACCCCCCCAACAGCAATATAACGGCTAGTTTGGGGGGTATTTTAGTCTAACCTATATTTTTCAACTCCTTTACACTCTTACCCTCCCCAACAACTATAAACGGATAGTTTGTAGGGGTATTTTGGTCTTTTGTGAAGTTTCTAAAATCTATAAATTCACACCATTTCTCTCTAATTTTTCACACCAATCTTCTTACTCTCTCTTACCTAAACATTCTATATTTCTACAAGCTTTGCTACTATTTTCCTCTCCAATTACTACTCTTGCTAATTACTACTAGTATTTACTAATTAGTACTCTTGTTTATTAATTACTAGTCTTGCTAAATTTTTTTTAATTACTAACTCTCTAATATTTGTTACTCGTTCATTCTTTTAATTGTTATTTCTTATTACTACTCTTATACTTGTGTATTTAGTTACTCTTACAAAGTTTAGCGTGAAATATGGCTGGATTATTGAAGAAAATGAGGCGTGCATCGTCATCACGAAAAACATCATCATCATCGCAAGCACCACCACCAGCACAAGCGCCAGCGCCACGGCCATCACAAACACCAATCCAAGCACCAACACAACCATTCGTTCCTGGACGAATGAGTACAGGCTGTATGATAGATACCCAAGCCAATTGGGAGTTCAATCAAAACATTCCAGATTTTGAATACACGCCTGATGAAGACCCCCCGCATTATAGTCAAGGACGCAGCTCGGTTGGCGAAGCTACTACTCCGTGGCATAATCTCAACCCTATGCCTGGTCATGATGAAGAAGGGCCGAGCAATGCCTCCGGTAATGAGCCAGAAGTCCAAAAGGGGAAAAAAAGAAAGCCGAGTGTTGGAATCATTTTGATGAAGTTACGGTGGACGGCATCCGAAAAGCTCGATGTAAGTACTGTGCTAAATTATTTTCGTCTGGTAGTGGTAATGGACATCTTAACAGGCATTACCCTCAGTGTGCACCTCGACAAGGCCACGTCGAACCTACCCAAACGCAGTTATCTTTTGACGGTAAGTTATTTGTTTATAATCAGCGAGAGCAAAGAGACGGTCTCGCTGAATTTGTTATTCATGATGAACAAGCCTTTTCTTTTGCCGATAATCCTAAGCACTCTAGATATATGAACACATACGTTCAACCTTTGTACAAAAAGGTTCATAGAAACACAACTAGATCCGATGCACTCCGACAGTACAATGCTGCTAAAGCACGCCTTATCGATTATTTCGATAAATTTGACGGTAAAGTTAGTCTTACTTCTGATATTTGGCAATCTCCTTATACTTTTGTTAGTTATTCTTGTGTGACCGCTCATTGGATTGATGCAGATTGGGTTATGCACAAGAGAATCATCGCTTTCGAGCACTTCCCTTATCCGCACGATGGAATGAACATTGCTATTCTTATATTAAAAGCATGCACCACATTTAAAATTAAGGATAAGATTATGAGTGTTAGTTTTGATAATGCTTCTAATAATAAAGTTGCTGTTGCAGCTTTAAAGGAGACGCTTCAACCTGTACTTAATGGTGAATTATTTCATGTTCGCTGTGTTTGTCACATTATTAATTTAATTGTTCAAGATGGTTTAGCTGCTGCAGGAGATATTCTTCTCAAAATGAGGGGTATGACAGCGTATGTTAATAGCTCGAGTCCGAGAACACAACAATTTAAAACGTTGTGTGTTCAATATAATATGCCTCGCAGGAGAGCAGTTACAGATGTGGTCCACAGGTGGAACTCTACATACCACATGCTTTTACACATTCTGGCATACCGAGAAGTCTATACGCATTTTCTACTAACCCAGTTCCCAGCCGGCTTGCCAACTCAAGAGGAATGGCAGATGGCCACATACCTAGCTGAATTTTTGGAGGTATTCTACACGTCTACCAATTTATTGTCTGGTACGTACTATCCCACCTCTCCTCTCGCTGTAATAGAAATTCTGAAGATGGCTACAATGTTAACAAAATGGAGATATATAGGACCCTTTAAGGAAATAGTAAAAGTGATGGATCAAAAATTAATAAATATTGGAGTAAACTGCCTGCTATTTTTACTGTGGCTACTTGTTTAGATCCTAGGTTAAAGTTGCATGGCGTGAACGCCTCGATACAAGAGATATCGAAATTAATGTGCTACACAGCAGAGGAGACAACCGCATTCACAGCAAAAGTGAGCAAGAGGTTTGAGGACTTGTTCAACGTCTATCGTAATTCTGCTGACGTGCGCGGGCGAGCTACATCATCATCCACTGTTGAGAGGTATTATGCGCCATACCTTCAGGGCTTTGAACATCTAGTAGCAAGACAACTACCAGGTGAAGGTACTTCTAATTCGGCAGGTTCGTATACTTTTTCCTCTTTTAATGAGATTGGTGTATATGCAAATACTGATCATTATTCTGATTTATCAAGGCAAGAACAGGTTAATTTTAATTTGTTAAATTTTTGGAAACAAAATCAAAACATGTATAAAACTTTATCCCAAATTGCACGGGATGTACTGCCAGTGCAAGCCTCCACGGTTGCTTCAGAGTCGGCATTTTCAGCCAGCGGGAGGGTTTTGGATGACAGGAGGAGTCGTCTTAACCCCGAGTCGCTCGAGCTATGTGTATGTTGGAAGGATTATCTTGATGCGAAATACCGCGAGCAAGATAAACCGATTGATGATAGGAAGAGCAGTGACTCGGATATTGAAGTACTTCTGGATGATTAGGTAATTTGTTTTTATTTTCCTCTTTTGATCCTTTTGGTTGACGTTGCAGATTTCTTGATCTTTGATTGCTGATATTTTGGATAGACATGCATTATTATTTTGATTGTTAGAATTTTAAGAATAAATTTTTTCACAAAATATACCTTTTTTCCATATATATAAAATAAATTTTTACAAGCAAGATATATATTTTTTCGTATATATAAAAAAATAGGTAACTTCGCCTGTTTGTTTACAAGCAGCCGGTCCCAAGCCCGGATAAAAGGAGGAGGGCCTATGAATACATTTATTATTTTTCTATATAAATTGTTATGTGTTAAGATTTTATTAATAAAGCTCACCAAGAAGAGTATGAAAATGTTTAACATATAATAAAAAATATAATGGCTAACAAATAAATATGTATATACATACATACATATATATGTATATTACTTATAATGAAATAAAAGGATAAAGATTAGGTTCGTTAAATTGTGAATATTGCCTAGAGATGAAATTTAAAATTGAATAACAAGAAAAAAAAAAAAAGGGCCCGGGCCCAGCCCAAGCCCGGCCCTAGATATTGGGCCTGGACTGGGCCTAGGTTTGCCTTCGGCAGGCCCGGCCTGGCCTGGCCCGGTTGGCAGCCCCGGCCCGGCCCCACAGCAGGCCCGATGGGCTTGGGCTGGGCCAGCCCAAGCCCGGCCCTTTGACAACTCTATGTATAGTAAGCAAAATCATACGAAAAGAAAAGGGGGATACGAAATAACCATAGCCGTTGCATCGGATGGACGTCGAGTGGTTGATATTATCCCTCCAGGACCAGAACTTCCTGTTTCAGAAGGTGGATTCATGAAGGTTTAATTACTGAATCACTTCCCAATGGTATGTTCTGTGTTTGTTTAGATAATGAAGATATGATTCTAGGTTATGTTTCGGGAAAAATCCGTCGTAGTTTTATACGGATATTGCCAGGGGATAGAGTCAAAATTGAAGTAAGTCGTTATGATTCAACCAGAGGGCGTATAATTTATCGACTCCGCAACAAGGATTCGAAGGATTAGGTCAGTGTTTTTAAATTGGTTTTCAAATGATATCCACATTGTTCACAAATATTCATTTTTTATTTAAAAATTTTCTTATAATTTAATCCATAGCAATTTTTGCATTGAACCCACAAATGCCTGTATTTTTTAGTTGCATCGAGATCATTAGGACTTTCTCTTATAGTTAAATCATTACCATTCATGCTTGTTCTTATACTAGAACCTTCCCCTTCACTACTATTTCCGCTTTCGCCACAAATGGAACTATAAATGTAACTGTAATTGTCAATGTCACTTACAATGTAAGTATCAATAGAGATTTGAGACTGAAGATAACTGTCAATGCAACTATTAATATGAGTATTCCAACTATATTGAGTATCATACATGTAACGATCAAAGTGGGGATCGTCATTTCTTAGATCCATTATTCAGATAACTGGAATTCCGATCACTATAAAAAGAACTTTCTAGTTCATTCCGAAAAGAATGACCATTGTTAATCTCAAAACTCCAATTTTCAATATCAAAATATATGGAATAATTGTCCCCATTACTATCCCTAACTAAAAAAGTGTCATCAGAGATGAAATTACGAATGTGCATTTCATGTAACAGGCTTGTATGGTTTTAGAATATGGGTGTTCGATCCTTATGGACGAACGGGAAAAGTACAATCTGTAAATCACCACCCCCAAGTTAAACTGGTACTTGCTGTTGCACCAGGAGCCATTGCACCAGGTGCTAAAGCATGGGTGTTTTGTTTCCATTGAGTAAAGACGGGTTGTAATTGGATAGCGGTATCGGAAAACATATCTTGAGGACGCCCTAAAGTGCTCACGGTATCATTATGAATATACAAACCAAAACTGTGAAACTTTGAAATATACATGCCTAGTTGAGACGTGATATGATCGCATCGCGAGATTTTTTTAATGAATTCTAATTATTTCCATTCTCCATTATGGAATGGAAATATGTGTGTAGAAAAAAAAGTATATTGATAAAAAAATTCCAAAATCAAAAGAGCGATTGGGCTGAAAAAATAAAGGATTTCTAACCACCTTGTTATCTTATAACGAACATAAACCAATAAATTTAAATGGAAAAGGAGATGATAGAGAATCTGTTGATAGGTTTACTTGTATCCAAGGTATCGATTCGGCTCTTAATATAATACCTTGTTTTCATTGTATCGCACTATATATGTATCATTTGAGAACCCCTAAAATCCTCTACTTTTGTTTCAAATATAATTTCAAATGGAGGAATTCTAAAGATATTTAGAGCTATTGGTCCGCTATCCCGATCATGATTTTCCTTCCCCCAAGAGGGAAATGTCCTTCCCTTTTGGGAAGCTTGTACGGTTTGGGAAGGGGTTTTGAATTACTCCACTGGAATTCAATGAAATCTTGAAATGAAGATATTTTTTTACTAGTTCAAAACGCATTGCAAAACGATCTAAAAAAAATTGATATTGATACAGTCCCATTGATCAAGAATTTTGATTTTGGGAAGTATCATGATCATCCAATAAGCACGAACGATTCTTAGATTTTAATCTAAATTTGTGTTTTGTTTTCCCTAATGACATAAGAAAATACAAATTAATACATAATTAATTAGTATTGATTCTTTTGAATAAAAAAATCCTTCTTAATTTCAATTATAACAACAATTATGAGTATATGTAAACCCCATAACAGAAATTGTTACACAGATATTTAATTGAGTCTCTTATTTATATATGTTGCCTATAGGAATTATTAGGAAATTCCCCCAATTTTGGATTCGATATGGATAAAAGATCTTCCTATGTTATATTATTCAATTCTCGACGACGAATTTATTTGATAGCTCAGATATTGTTATTCATGATATTGATCATTTTCAAGATCATCGAGAGGTAATTCATTCATTGAATTTACAAGATAAATATTTTTCATCTCTATGGGATTAAATCCCGAGTTATTGTGTAGTAAAAAAAAGGATGAGATTATTGAAGTAAATATTCTTGCATTTATTGCTACTGCACTGTTCATTCTAGTTCCTACTGCTTTTCTACTTATCATTTACGTAAAAACCGTTAGTCAAAATGATTAATTCATTTGAATGAAACTTTGTTCTGGTTGCGCGTTTGAGCTTTTACGGTAAAAAAAATAACGTTTACCCCCCCCCCCCCCCTACACATGATTTTCTGGGTATAGAGCTACATTTTCGTCATTACGTAGCAATTGATCTAGAAAGTGCGGATTCAAACTATGGATTCCCCTATGATTGTAATTGTTGAATATCCCATCATTTTCCCTGTGATTGTAATTGCTTTTAAGGTCTTCCATCAATCTGGGCAACTCGGGAATGGACTAGGACTCACTTGTTTTTCTACAAACAGTGTTAGATGTGAGTCGGCTGCTATTTCATTTCTTACCTCAAACAAATTTTCTGCTCTTCTTGCATAGGGCCTTCGCACCACAACAGAATGGGCTTTAAAATATAATAAGCATAAAAATACTATTATAACAGATTCTCGTTTCTTGTTATCTCAGATGGTTGAGACTTCTGATGTCCTAGATACGGTGGCACCGATCCTGTTTGACTTTTGTTTTATGATGTCAGACTTTCAATACTTTTGTGTACATAGAACAGCGCCCCGAGAAACTGAAGGAAGTTCACTCGGTCGCTACTTTTGCTTATCAGGCCCCTACAAGGGTTTATCAGGATTGGGTATGGTATTTTGACAATCCTTTAAATACTTTTGTACTTCTTAAAATCTTGTTTTTGTATGTTGTAAATAGGCCTTGAGTCATGGACGTGTCATGACCTGTAATATAACTCTGGTGTTGTAAACTCTGATGTAACTACTTCTCTTTATTTTAATGTCACTCTCTTATTCACAAAAAAAAAACTATCAAATCTTCTTCTATCAGTTGACAAATTCCTTTGGGAGTTTTTTCCTTTCTTTTTTGTGCAGGAGGCAGCAATTACCAAGTCTGGTAGCAATATTTGGTGTCTTTGCAAAGTGACTTGAGATTTTTTTTCTACTTTCATAATAACATTTTTTTTAACTCTCATGTTATTTAAAGACATGGATGAGTTAAAAGTATGAGGGGATTTATTAGACTATATCTTATTGCTTATTTCCTCCCTCAAATGTTTATTTATTTTGCTAGTTTAAGAAAGACTGTAATATTTTTTATTAGAATTGAGATTGTCTTTAATGTCTGAGCTATGTGTGTATTTAGTAATTTATCTAGAAAAAATTATTTATAAGATTGTATTTCATCTTTGACCAAATAAATGAAACTTCTCATTTCTCAAAAATTAAAACATTAATTAATAAATCAAATGCAAATCATGTTAATCTTTATATAATAAGACGAGTTAAAGACTATTTTTACAAATGAAAGACAATTGCGTGGGGTTGGTTTGGGTTGAAACCCAACCCCTAGTATTTATATTTGAGTTGGGTTAGGTTGGTTTTTTTTTTTTTGGCAAAAAAGTACATGTCGGATTGGGTTGAGAATTAAGATGAACTTTTAAAAGATTAGATTTTCTCGGGTTAGTTTAATCCCCAACCCAACTTGTCTAAGTTACACCCTCACTTTAAGGGTGTGTTTGACAAAACTGAAATTTAAGTGTTGAAAATTTAAAGTGCTGAATTTGTACAACTGAAAATTCTAAACTGCTAAATGTTAAGCACTGAAATTTTTTTGGTCTTGTCTGAAATTTAAGTGCTGAATTAATCTATTCTGTTTGAAAAAACAAAACAACTAAAATTTAAAAATTATTTAATTTGACACTAATACCCTTTCTCTGTTTTTGAAGATTTAACAAGCTTGTTAGACAATTGAATTATTGAACGTATTACATATCAATGAAGGATACTTCAAATTCAATTTTACAGTCATGAGCATAGCTTTAAAACACAAAAGAATATTCTATTCATTCACACGATAAGAATTCGTAATAATTTTTTGATAGTCAAAAGTCGCATTATTACACAATAATTTAACCTCAAATTAACTAATTGTGTTGCAATCTACTCTCGTAAGTTAACCATAAATAATTGATCAGCTTGTCGTGCTTCTGCTTCCATATCTATTACATTTTCGTTATGGCGACCACCATCTGAATGAAAAAAGGAATTTTTTTAACCAAAGTCATGTAAACTATAAAATGCTCTAAACCAAATCATATACAGAAGAAAGAATAAAAAGAAATCTGGATAGACATGATGAAAATCAAGAGAACGACAAGCTGAAACTCGATGACAATCGAAAGAATTCAGGTTTCACATAATTTGTTCAATTATTTTTGCTTTGAGTTTACAGGATCATGAGTCTACTCCATTTCCTAGTTAGCTCCATTTTCTTTCTTTCAATAGCAGGCCAAACCACTACGGGATCATGGGTCTACTCTACCGACTCTATTGGCTATTGGTCATAGTTTCCTGCTCTTTTGGCAGGGATACCAACGACTGAATTGCAACTCCAAAAGGCTCAGTTCAATGCAATTGTCTCCAACACAGCAGTATCCAAATCTAGTGCATAAAGAATTGATTCAGTGCATTCTAATTCATTCAGTGCATCAAAAACTCAGTTTTCAATAGCTTGTGATGGTGACCACCATCTGGGTATTCGACCCTAGGGTTCCCCTTTCTGGGTATATTCATATTCAAGAACAAATAGAAAAAAAATTCACAGATTAACCAACACCCACGTAATAAAGCACAAAGAAATCACGTGCCTGCAATTTGTGGTAGGAGTACCTAATAAGAGATTGTTATTGCAGCTCAATTATCAGGAAGGAGAAGAGGCAGTGAAGAAGAGGACTGGAGAGAGGAGGTGGTGAAGAAGAGGATCGTGAAGAAGAGGAGGCGAGACAGTGAGGGGAGATTGGTAAAAGATTTAATGACGTAATCATTGAGTATTTTCAGTAATAAGTGATAAGTTAGCTATGTGTCACGGACCGTTTACTAAGGAGGCTGATTTTTAGAGGTTACGCCATGCGGACGCTCATTAGGCGCTTACAGGACGCTTACTTGGCAATTAGAGAGCAAGGCTTCCGGAAGGTTCAAGACTTCTCTACACTATTCTTTCTTATACATGTGTGAATATTCCAGAGTAGTGATGATATCTCTAGAATAGTAGAAGAGTATTCTAGAAGTAGTCTATAATACTAGAGAGGCTTGTAAATAGTCTAGAGAGTTCTAGATAGGGAATACTATCCATAGGATCGAATGCATCTCCACCGTCCGTTGATGAGGTGGACTAGTATATATAGCCAAAGCCATGTGTTGGCCAAGACATCCTAGACATTCAAGCAATCTTTGTACTAAAGCATTGTACGCTTTCTCCAAATAGTGCATTGGGAATCCTTTCCTCAACCTCTTGTGTTCCACTGCATATTTGTTTCCAACTTCGCCCAGCTCTACAGTTAGACTGACTTAGCAAGCAAGCAAGCGGGGGCTTGATCTAACTAAGTGCCGCACAGTTTCGACTTAGGGAAGCTCGTTCCGTGACATGTGTGACTTAAAATATTGGTCTATAATTAACCCATCACTTATTATTTTAAGTGGTAGAAAAAATACGTTATTAAACGCACTTATTTTAAGACCAATGAAAATTTTCAGCTTTAAGTACTGAATTGGGTTATCAAACACACCTGAGATTTATCCTAAACATATTCCTAAACAAATGCCTCATAATAATTGACTGAAATATCAATCAATCAATAAAAAAGGATATGACAATCCACATACGTGCTAAATCACAACATAGGAGTATCTAAATTCCTCAGGTATATGCAATTTCATGCATAAAAATCAAGTGCTCTCAATGATTTGTTCCAATGTATATAGCATTCTTGTTCCGGTGTATATAGGATTCTGTATAATATAAAAAAATAGTCTTTTCCACACCATTTCTCGGCAATATAACAGTGGACTAAGCACAAGAGACATACCAGAACTCACAAATGATCACAATTACAATCTAGGCACTGAGCCCACCAAATCATAACCACCAATCGATCATCACAAACCCTACTACTCTCTTTAACATTAACCCGGCAACAGAAGAACAACAGGAAATCGAAACTTGCTCTCAAATGTGGATTAAATATAACTTTCCGTCTTGATTCAGTCAAAAGCAAGCCTGACCAGATGATTTATGCAACTTGTCAATCACTTACACTCACCAAATGTGAAAGAGCCGGAAGAGGCTTTCGATATGCAGAGAGGGGCAAAAATGCTGCTCCTTTGCAATCTTTTTACTTTTGTCTAACTTGTATTCAAAGGATCAAATGAGCCGGTCACTTGTGAATAGGGCTGTATAACTGAACATGGGTGTGTTCGAACTCAGTTCGTTTAAATTCTGGCATGTTCGAGCTCGGCTTGTGTTTGTCGAGACCTAAAATACCAATGTTCGAACTCGGCTCGAGTTCGTGAATCTGAAACTCAGGCTCGACTCGTTCAACTCGTTTAACGATACGAGCCGAACTCGAATTCCAAAACTCGGCTCGTGCTCGTGATTAACTTCTGACCAAATCCCTAAATTTGCTTAAAAACCTCAAATCCTTCAAGCAATCAACTACAATGAATCAAAAATCGACTACAATGAATCAACTATAAAAAGATACAAGGAGGAATTTAGAATAAAAAATACTGAAAAAAGAAATCTTGATCTCCATCTCCAAACCCTCAATCAGCTCCATCTCCAACGGATGATGCATGCTTCTTGTGAATCAGCTCCATCTCCAGGTATTTGAGGTGATCCTTTGCATTTGCAGCTTTGATCCCAGTCGTTACCAAGCCCTCAATAGCTATCGACTGCTTTCTTCACTGTCTTGTCGAATCGGAATGCGGCGACAGAAAGACGACGGCTTCGAAGACAGGCGATGGCGGCTACGACAGGAGGGAGAGAGTGAGAGAGACGGGATATGTGCGATCTATCAGGCGTGTATGTGTGTGTGTGTGTGTGTGTGTGAGAGAGAGAGAGAGAGAGAGAGAGAGAGAGGCAGACCAAAGGGAGGCTGCCTCTGATTTGTGGGTATTTAGGCTTGTTTTTAGTTTAAATAGTTAGGGTTTCTATGATGTTGGGTTTTATATTTTAGGTTTTTAAGGGATTGGGCTATATGTTTATAAAATGAACTTGTGATTTTGGGCTAACTAACTTTAAGGCCTCTAGGTTTTAAATTTTAACATATGGTTTATATAAGTACTAATTATTTGAAAAAATTATAATTAATTTATTATTTAGACGAGCTGTTCGCTAACATGTTTATGAACATTTTAAATTGTTCATGTTCGTTTCGTTTATTAAACGATCTCTATAAACTTGTTCATGTTCTGTTCGTATATTAAATGAACGAACATGAATGAGTTTTATAGAGGACAAATCACGAACCGTTCATGAACGGCTCGGTTTATTTACTAGTTGTGAAAGGTCAGGTCCTAAAGGAGAACAAAGTCAAGATATGCATAATAAAAGGCTTTTGGGAGACAGCAGGTGTGCGCCACCAGCTGCCTCCGGTCGCCAAAGCTCAACCTTCGTAAGCGACAAAGGTCATCTGCTAAAGCTAAACCTCATTCAGTCCAAGTTAAGTTACTAAACATCAAACATGACCCCCGGAGCCCATTTTTTCATGTGCGGCGATGCACAAACTACCCAATGCTTGATAAGGCAACCGAGGTTATGAAGGCCAAGTACTACAGAGCTAACTACAGTCAGGTGAAAACAAAGCGCCAAAAGTATTCCATGGAAGCTCAATACCAAGCGCAAGACAGTAAACACCTTCATAACAGCTAACTGCAAGAAAATGAAAACATGCTATACTCGCAAACTTTACCGTGGAAATGATTATATTCTAAACAAACAAGAACGTTACAATACTGAAGCAGCAAATGTTGAGTACTGACTAGCTAAAAGAGGGAGTAGTAATGAATCAATTTTCATCTCACAAGCTTAATCAAAATTTCTGAATCATTCCAGCATTCACCTTCCACTAATCGAAAACAACACATGCTTTTTGTATCACTCAACCAACGTACATCAAACTATTTACTACTACACCATTTACTATCTCACAACAGATGCTTCTTTTCTAGTACTCAAACAACGTAGTATATGGCAAACTCTTACAAGCTTGCAAGGCGCACACAATCACACTAAAAGCAGAAGGAGGACAAATGAAAGATAGATAAGAAAAAGCATAAAGTCTTCCCAAAAGCAAGATGCAATTGATCCTTCAATAATAAGATGTTCCACCTTTATTACGGAATTCCATCCAACCCTCCCACCCCTATCATCTCATTCCAGCCTGTCCTGTCCTCTCTTCTAGCCAAACAAACCCCACTCCCCTAACCAAACTAAGACCCAAGATAATCACAAATATTAAGAAAAAAAGGAGACTTTAACTGGAACAACAGAATCCAAAGCGGGTCATAGTTCAGATTCTGTCAATCTTGTCGGCCTTCACTACTGGGTTAGCCTTGGCTATGGCGCTCCTGCCGATGGTCTTGAAGTCCACCCCGCACTCGTGCTTCTCCGGGTACCTGTGGTTCCCGCAGAAGGTCCTCCCGCACTTGCACTTGAACCCCAGTACCCCTACCTTCTTCCTGCAGCAAAAGCACCGGTTCGCCGAGCCCGGCTCGACCGACTCAGGTTCAGACAGCACCGCCGCCGGGGATTCCGCCGCCGAAGATGACCCCACGTGGGTATCCAGACAAAACCCATCAGCCACGGGCGTTGCCTGACCCTTCTGGTTCTGGCTGACCACCTTCTCCATCGCGGCTTGAGCCGAATCCATGGCGGCTTGAGCCGAAACGGCTTGCTCCTCCGTGATGCGCATATCGCGGAAGCACTTTGAACAGAGGTTCATGTTCGCCGGAGATCCGAAAAACCCGCAGCCGTTTGCGCAAAGGACCGGCTCCGATGGTGGGATCCCGGTGCCGTCGTTCATCTGGTTCTTCCCATCAGATCCCATCTTTCGTTTCCTTTTGGCGCTCTGATCAAATCGGAAATACTGAAAACACAAACGGTTAAATTCAAAATTTGCTTTTCTTTCTCAAAAGTTCATGAGGTTATACGGGTATCATCGACTGCCTATATATAGTGTCATTTGACCAATTTGCCCTCGCACTTTATGGAAGTCAGTGCGGTGATTGGGGGGTAGAGTGGTCAATTCGAATAAGCCGAACCGTTTAGAATCGCATGTTTCTGCTCGCTTCTTAATTAGGAAGGATAGTTATTGTCCGACCGCGTATGTACAAAAAGACAGTATACCCCTTATTAAATCCGCAGAGGAGTAGATAAAAGCAGGGGTGAAATCGTCTTTCGAGGTGCTGGGAAAGCATATCCTGCAGCCATTCTCGAAGAATCTACGCAGTTCCCGAGCTCGCTTTATCAACTCGATGCAGGCCCTACAAAAGCATTACTCTTATCAAAGGAGACTCGACGGCCCCGATCCACTGCGATACGAAAGGTTAAATTAGATGTGATGTACCCCCAAGTCAAGCCGGCCAATAATATCCAACGCCCCCTGAATTGCCGCATCACCAATGTACTCAAAACTCATCAAAGTTAAAACTTCATATTTTGCGTGACATATACGGACAGCGCAAGCCTTAAATCTAAGTAGGCGAAACCTCAACCTTGATCACCAATCTGTCACCCACTTCCACTACGTTCTACTGACCACCGTTACCCCCCATCACAACTTTCACCACCGCTCTCTCCAGACTCATCATTTTACCTTGTCACCAGACACCATCCACATGCAACCGCCATCACCTTAGATCTACACATAATCATTCAACCACCGAAGCCACCACCGTTCAACATTACCGTCAACCACTCATCCACATAAAACTACCATTCTCCCCGTCCCTCGCTCCCATCACAAGCACCCACAATCAACCTAGCGTCGCCCAATGACCAAACCTTGCACTATGCCCTACTTACCCACTACCTTCCCTCACGTGCTAAAGTTACGAACACCTACAGTTGTGACATCGACTTCAAAAAACGTGGCTTTTACTAAAATGAGAGATAGAATATGGCTTTTGGAAGAGTTGCGCTCATGGTGTTCGATCAGTGCCCGTTAGTCGAAAAACAACGCTTACCATTCATTCTTACGTGGCAATTTTTGAGGGCGTTGGATATCATTGAATAATCGGACTAGAGTTATAACACCTTTGCTTTAATTTGGCAACTAACCTTGAAGTTTTAATAATGCGAAGGATCATTCTCTGTCAAAATAATATGAACACTTAAAATTTCGTGGATGAGGGCCGGTTTAAGAGATTTAGACGATAATCAGGCTGACTTTAGGCCCAATTGCTGAATTTCAAAAGCACAAGGGATTGCATATTGAAATCGAAAGCATCATAATTGTCATGATTTTTAAATCGCGGAATCGGGATACGTAACGGTCGCGGTGTAACGATATCGGGAGTATCAGACGATTCGATGTTATATAAGCACCGGTATATCGGTGTATAACGGTATCGGATCCCTAAAAACCCGTTACGAATCGACAGTTACGAAACGTAACGGCCGTTTTTTAAACACTGATAATTGTACGTGTGAAAGTGATGCAAAACATAAAACATAATGTGGCATTGTTTATGCAACTTTAATCTTGACATAAGCAACCCTCCACAAGCCCTTCCCACGGTGAACATAACCTTTTTACTTTTGGAATCCGGTAGTACATTTTCTTACTATTTAGGTTAGAATTTTTTTTAAAACAAAAACAGAACATGACCGACATAGACCATGAAAACTGCATATACTTTATCTTCATTGTAAAAGTTGAAAATGAAAATGCTGACCAACCCAAATTAAGGCTATGTTTGTCGCTCCTTATTTTTGTTCTTTTTTTTTTTTAGTTTCAAAATTTGAAAAAAAAAAGGAGCAATTGGTAAACATTTTTTTTTCAATTTAAAAAACCACTTTTTAAATTGTAGAGTAAAAAAAAACAGAGAAAAAGCTCTTTTTTTCACTTAAAAATTTTTTTGAGACCTCCACCACAACGCACCCACAGTCGCCTAGCAGCCACCTCTGGGCGGCGGTGGGCGGTGGCCACCACCATTGGCCGGAGGCCACCTCCGGCCACCACCGCCGGCAGCCACTGCCGGCGACTGCCGCGACAACCGCAGGCCGCTTGCCGGCGACCACTGCCTGCCACCACCACCGTCGACCACCGTTACGCCCCACCACCGCCACCGCAAACCACCTAAAAAAAATCAAAATAAAAAGGGTTACCAAACACCTAAAAAAATACTAAAGAAAAAGGTTATCAAACACCCACTTATTTTTGTAAGAAAAAATAAAAATTAAATTGCTCTTTAAAAATTGAAAACCCAAAAAACAGTTTTGTCAAACGTAACCTAACTTTTTACTTTTGGAATCTCACAACACAAAAGTAGCTTTTGCTATCACCACTCTTAGGCAACCAAAAGTGATTATAAGTTTCTCGAAAAAAGTTCCGAATTAGCCGGCCATTAACGGTGGTAGGACTGTCTATTTTCAGCTTTGCCTTCGTGACATATCGACCTATAACCAGCAGCAAAGTAAGATTCGCAAACCATATTGCAATTGGGGAAATAGATATCTATCTGCCGCTTTGTCATCGCTAAACTTTTAGCGACAAACAATCGTCCACATACAGACGACGCGTATTTAAATCTAACGCTTGTACCAGGAGCATGAACAGGCTTCCGCAGAATTTAAATCTAACAAACTCAAAGCAGATGAAACGCATCACATCTAACCGGTAAATTGCATGAGAATTGAGAAAGTTGATAAAATTTTCAAGGATACTGGAAAAACATCATATCGGACGAGGATTTTCGCCGTACCTGTAATAGTTCCGGCGACGATCGGTACCGGAATGTTGAAGCTTCCCCCTTCTCTCTCTAATTTCTCTGCCTAGAAATGGAGAAGATTTGAGCAGGGGAGAAAAGGTTGAAATCGAGGGGTGGCCCCGTGCGGCCACCCCAGTTTATGTTTTTCCCACGGCACCCGCGGTTTTCTGTTGGTGTAGCGCCGTGCAGCGTACTAGCGTGTGGTTGCGGCACTTATCAGCTTTCTATTGGGCGTTAAATTGATCATGACGTCGTAATCTTCTAATCAAACGGATGGCTTTGTGTTGTAGTGGCGTGGTTGGGGGTAGCTTTGGATTATTGTTAAAATATCAAAATGTTGCTTTCGAGTAAAGGCAAAGCTTTCCATTGGCAGGCTCAACCGCTGCCGAGCCGGGAACGAGCCGGCCTGTGGTTGAACTGCGGAAGTCTTGAGTCATACTCAAAAAATTTGACAGCTACCAGAATTATAATAATTTTCTTTAAATTTCGTATATATTAACGGTTAATGGTCACTAAATATTTTATTTTTTTTAATATTTTAAGCGATAATTTTTAATAGTATTTTTTTAACGTCACTAAATAAAAGTCATTCGAAATATTTAACTACCATTAATTATCGTTTTAGAAAAAAAAATTCAATAATGATACATGCTAAAAAAAATTTCAAACAAAAATACTTATTGTTCATTCATAAGAAATTATCTACAGCAACAAACTTGTGCTTTCAGAATCGGTCTTATGGTTTGACGAAGAAAATTTGAGTACAAGATAGGGGTCAAGTAGAAAAAATTCCGATATTTTTCATGTAGTTCGTACTTTTGTCTGTAAAAGTTTAACGGGGATCGCTTCATGCAGAACATTTTTAATCTCATGGCCAACTCGATACAACAAAACAATACACAACAAGTTAGTGAAGCAGTTGAGGCTCAGATGTGAAGTACATTTTTAATCTCTTGGCCATTGGATTTCTTTGCAGGGACTCTAGTTTTTGTTGAAATTCGTATTTTCATCCAGAAAAGGGGCGTTGATTTCACTGTTCCTGCAGGGAAGAACCCAACTCAGCGGCAGATCGAGGCAGGGCTTACAATGGCGGTTACGGCTAACCAAGATCCCAAGATGGTGACTATGGCTTTGTGGTTCTTGAAGATGGCACATATTAGTAGCGGAGCTGGGGGGTGGCGGCGGCGGCACCGGTCCCACCTGCCATTCCATAAAAAAAATATTTATATAGTGTATTTCACACTCAATAATAAAAGTATCCGTCTAAAATTTTTAAAAATAATTTAAAGAGATATTTTGTTAATTATTTTATGTGTCAAAATATTTAAAAAATAATATGAAAACTATCTTTTTAAATAATTTAAATACTAAATTTACACACAATTATTAAACACCCAACACCAAATAAATAAAATGAACCATAAAAAGTATATATGTTTTCATTCCCAATGCCATTAACTGATTAAAAAGTCATTCTTTTACAGTCCAACTCCCAATGCACTACCGTCCTCTGTACAGAGACTAACAAATTAAAAAAAGTCTGTTTTCATCTATTTTGTTCCGGAAGCCGACTCAACTAACTCTTCCTTTGTTAGAGGTAACACCCCACTGTCATCTATTTTCTTGGGTGCAGTAGTGGGTAGCTCAGAATGCTCGCTGACATTTGTCTTGGTGTTGACTTGTAGTGGCCCAAGCTTTGCTTCAAGATCCTCGATCGCAAAGCTCAACGATCTCACATCCCGAGCCTCCGCTAGTTGTTCAGGAGAAGATAGCTGTACAGAACAAAAGTTTTAGATACTGCAAAATTGCATTATGATTTATGAGTCAAATGAAATGGAACCATAACAAAACGGACATGCAGGGGAACAAGGAACATCAATTAAACAATTTAGCGTGCGCTCAGCAACGTCGTTGCTCTTACGTCTCTATATCATTAGCACTCACAACTAGGGGTAGTCTCGAAAATTCAGGTTAAACAAAAAGGTATGAAGCTAGAAAATATCCGAGAAATATCCTTCAAAGCCAAAATACTCAAACATCCAAGTATTATTTTAGCTTCTAACCAAATATAGTCCCCTCTTTCCTAGATTCAAAAGGATCTCAGTGTATGCACAAGCATTTTTGAAGAGATGAAGGGTAAGTTCCGCCAATTGCAGTTAACTTCCCAGCAAGCAAAATGACAGTATTTCTCTAATGTAAGTACATACTCCCTCTGTCTCACGTAATTTGATCAACTTTCTTTTTGCACGCAGATTAAGGATTTAAGAAATATATTGCGTGTTTCTCATTCTACCCTTCAGAGAGAGGTGAGAAAGAAAGTGGACTAAAAGAGAGAAAATGATTTAATAGAGTGTTAAATGTGGAGAGAAAAATTAATGAAAACGTGGGTCAGAAGAGAGAAAATGAGCTGATGGAGCGTTAAATGTGAAGGGAGAAATAGAATTAAAAAAAAGTGCAAAAAAGAATAAATATGTAAAAGCACCTACAGAAAGCGAGCAATTTTTGTGAAATAGCTCAAAAAGAAAATATGATGAATTTTTGTGGGACGGAGGCAGTATTAGTTATCTATTTGGACCGAAGGAACTTCCAAACATCCCTCTAGGGACTTACCCTTTCCAGTTGCTCAGCCAGTCGTTTCAATTCCTCTATAGACACTTCCTTGTGAAGAACTTGGAGAATGTAGAGCAAGTGAGAAGGAAGGTTCTGCAATCGGTGTTGTTCAACCATACACCGCGGAATAGTGGATTGGCATCCCACTTGATAAAAGGGACAATTCACCAGTTTCATTGGGCAAATAGTCACGCAATGCCTGTCCATCTCACGCCTCATGATGCTATCGGAACATTTCTGCTCACATGGAATTATTTTGAAAGGACAAAGTGAATCATGATTCTCCATCTGAGCTGCAGTAAATCTGGTACTACATCCCTCATTTTTACAATTCAAAATCCTATAACTGCAGTGCAGAATATGTTCAGAAAGCTCTTCAGCAGAGCTGAATTTCATATTGCAGTGGTGTACGTTTTTGAAGTCTATATTCTTAAGCAGAGTTTTGGCAACTGCTTCCCTCCTCCCAATCAACCAAAACCCATTTATTTCCATTTCTTGCAAGAAATCATCTATCTGGTCCTCCCTCCTATCACTCAGCAGCCATCCAGAAACGCGGCTGAAAAAATTCCTCTTTGAACTTTCAAAATCATCAATGAAGTAAGAAATGATATCGTAAGGATGTACAGACACTTCCAGATCAGGATCAGCCTCCAAGAAAAATGTCTCTGCCACAAAAGTTTGGCTTCTTTGGGTTAAATAGTCCACCATTTCTCTTCTCACATCAACAGCCACTGAAGCAGGGCTCTTAAAGAGACCACCGGTTGTGTTGTCAACACAGGCTGAGGCTAATCCTGGGAGGAGTGCTTGTGCAATCTTGTGAGCTACCTCTGTATCGAAAAGATCACAATGGTATACAGGAGCTCCTTCTTTAAGGCTCTCGTTAAGTTCCACCTCAATTGCTGGAGGATCCATGCTGGTAAGAGACCTGGAAACACAATTTTCAGCCATGGAAAACCCTTCACAACGATGTAGTTATGAGTTCTATTAAGTCCCAATGAATACTTATGGGGAAACTCCAGTTTTGAGATGAGCGAGAAAGCAAGTTGAAAAGAAGCATAGTTGGTCAAGCTTTAGAAAGATATACAAAGCAATTTCCGGGTCATATTATTGTTTAGAAGGGTTCCAAACATGCTCCAAAAAGACGTCTATGGACTTGCGCGCACACAGATATTCCAATATCCTGGAGATTTTTAATAGTAAGAAAACAAGATTTTCAAATCTTGTTTTTCTTACACAATTTTGTTCTAGAGTACTAATGAGGCGTTCGCAATTGCATTTTGAAAGCTGCTTCACAGGTAGGCTCTCACAAATGCATATCCTAATCTTAGAGGCAATGATATGAGTACTAGCTACATTCCTCTTCTACATTCAGTTTTTCAAGTGATGAACACTTTACAGACAGATACAGCTAAATATCTCAGTAGACCATTGTCTAAGTAGGGGGGAAGTTATTAGCTTCACGAACACAGAAAAACACTACCAGTATTCTCTTTAGGAGGGCGGCATGGTACATGGACTAGTAACCAATTCACCTTTAACACTTAGAATTGACAGATCATTCTCATCTGTTTATAACGTTTGAGCGTTAACATTTTGAGTGATCAACTACAATGAAAAAAGGCCTGCTTAGATTCGACCTTTAAGAAGCTTTTTAATGCATGCTTTTCTTCTAAATTTCTTTCGGGCATTTTGTTGAGCACCTGGGGGGTGTTTTTAATTTCACGCACACAGCAGAAAGCATTTTACACACGCAACAATCCAGAATAATACACTAAGCAAATCAACAGATCTCGGCAGTAAAAGGATTACAAAGGTAAAGTAATTATACGCAGGTCTAGGAGATTTAGCAAATCAATATACTTGGGAATTAATCGCTCAGCAGGAAGAAAATCTAAAGAAATGAAGAACGGAAAAGTGAAAGAGAGACGGGTGTCGAAGGAGCAGAGAGACAAAGATCGAAGGAGAAGAAAGACAGAGATCGAAGGAGAAAGCGACGGAAAGATGCTTACCGCTCGGCGATGCTCGGCGAAGGTCAGCGGCGGCGATGGGTGCTGTGCCGGCGGTGCTCTCTAATTCTCCTTTCTTCTCTTCTCTTTTCCCGGCGGTGGGCTAGATGTTCCGAGCTCGGCCCTTAATCTTGATTAACCAAGTTTCCTAAACTTTTACATAAGTTAAATTATTCACCACACGCATGCAAACACGAATTTAAGTTAAATATATATCAAGTTTAACCTTTAGAATATAATTTATTTATATTTTTTAATAAATTCTAAATTAAAAAGAGTAAATATAAAATTATTAAATTAAAATTTGTTAAAAAAATCAAATATAATATATGACTGTTTTAAAATTTCAAAATCAAATATGACCCATGGTTATTTACTATTTAAGTTTTTATTTTTTTAACAAATTTCTTGTTATGTTAAGTGTTATAATTGTTTTAAAATGTGAAAATCAAACATGATTGGTAGTTATTTACTATTTGAATTATAATTTTTTTGTAAAATTTTAACCATTTTCTTGTTTTGTTAAGTGTTATCACACTAAATTGGTAATTATGTAACACCAAAGAAGTGTTATACAAAAACATATTTTTCCTTAATAAGTAACGTTACCGTAACACGTGTGATGTGTCTGAAAAATAAAGTTGACTATGAATTATAAATTACAGAAAAATAAGTTAATCGGGCGAGTAGCAAAATATTACCATCATATCAAACTCAGTTATTTAATTTTAACTACAATTTTTAATGAATTTACAATTGTTAAAATTAAACATGTGCAAAAGATAAAGTCAGCAATATGATATTTTTGTTTTATAATTTATTTTACATATTTTCTTAATAAAATTTAAGTTATGAGAATTAAACATGTATTTATAGATAGTTATTTACTATTTAAGATTTGTATTGTAGGTCATTTTTTTAAAAAAATTTTGAAATGTCATTTGTTTCTAAATAAGTAATTGATAACACTAAAGAGATGTTATATCAAAAGAAGTTTTTTATTTATATATATTATAAATAGAGATATATAGATTAATAACTTTTGATATATAGAATAAGATTTAATTTACTTTTTTCTTCCTTGTACTTTGCTTGTGATTTCAATCAGTTTTGGACCCTTTAAAGTTTTTGAAAATAATCGTTCCATTATGTCTTATCGTTATTTTAATCTTTTTGTTAACATATACAGTATATCTATTAGAATTTGAGAGTACTTTGACAATTAAAAAATGTGCCCTTCTTCCTTCACCATCTTCTTCAGCTCTGACCAACGCACCACCACTCATGGCCGACCCGCCACTACCATCTGCTGCCTTCGCCATCAACAGAGAGGATCTGTCAATGGGATCCAGGATCGACTAATTCCTCACAAGAGGACCTGTCGACGGTGGCGGGAAGAGGAGGCTGTAACTTTGTTGGGGTGAGCTGGTCACGACCCTACATCCAGAGCTGGACACCAACAGGGACGCCGGTTGTGGGTGCTTTGAGAGGAGGAGGCGGAAACTATATGTGGCAGAGAAATGGCAAAAGGAAAATCCATCTCATGTCTGTCGTTCAAAGCCGTCGCCAATTCTGAGACAGGGAATATCTTCCGGTATCTTTAGGGGTTTCCACCACACTTTGTTCCATTGGGGGTTTCCCTTATTTCTCATTTTTTGGGTACCGTTTCAGGTTTAGGGTTCCCTTTTTTGTTAGTTTCATCCATTCTTTTGATAGTTTGGTTCTGAGTTTTGGTTAGCGAAGGACGATGGGTTTCTGTGATATTTCGTGCGAGCCTCTAGCATTGCCGGTAACACTGTAGTTGCTAGCAAAATTTGCGACGGCTTCTCGGTTCATGACTTTGCTGGTCGTCGAAATATGTCTCTAGAGTAACCGCCAAGTTTGGGCAAAGGAGCTAGTTCTTTTTTTACTTCAGATGGGTAGTTATAGCTAGAACAGGTTTTTTACCGTATACTTTCATGCCGAAGAAAGTGGGTTCGCAGTCGACGTAGATGTGCCACAAGGAATGCAGTCCCGAATCAGATGCTAAGTGCGCTAATGTGGGACACTGTAAGAGCGGAGTAAGGGCAGAGACTAAGAGCTTCCCAGACAGAACCTGAGGGTGGTAGTGCTGCGAGGGCGATGGCGCAGGGTGAATACACGACGACAGTCGCAGTCCGATACTTATGTCCAGATTCAAGGTCCTGTATGTTTTTCTCTCTAGGATTCTAGAGTGAGAAAGTGAAAGTGTTTTGAAAATGTCCAAGCGTCCCGAATGAATTCTCAAGACCCCTATTTATAGAGGTTGAGATGATGATGTCATTAACCGACACGTGGCGCTCTCCTGGAGTGACACGTCACCGGGGGGTCCATGGGTGCCGGTGCTCCATGGACTGTTAGATCGCATATTCACCCGGCCTGCCCCCCACAGCGTCGCTCTGTCTGTCTGGAAAGACTGGCTCCCACAGCGTCGGTGTGGTCAGAGAACCCCCTTAATCTAGCTTCCAATCCAAGCCCTTACAGAGTCCCACACGCCTGGCAGTGGTGGGGAAGACCCGACGCCCAACTATCAGGCGGATTAGGAGCAATGCCCTCCGAAGACCTGCTCCTGTCTCGGAGTGACCCGGGGGTCATAATCCATAGGGGTGCCAACGCAAGCCCCCAGTTCTGGAGCACGTAGGCAAGTCACGAAGACACCCTAGCAAAGATAGTGTCCCAGAGGAGTCGTCTTTCCCGCGGGTGAGTCCCTGTGCCGGAGCACTCAAAGCGCATCAAGGTAGCATTTTGGAGGAGCCGTCTACCCAACAGGCCAGGTAGCATCCCGAAGGAGCCGTCTACCTGGCGGAAGGGGAGTTGAAGAACTCCCTGACGGAGATAGTGTCCCGGAGGAGTCGCATATTCCATAGGCCGAGGTAGCATCCCAGAGGAGCCGTCTACCTGGTAGAAGGGGAGTTAAATAGTTCCCCGGCAGAGATAGTGTTCTGGAGGAGTCACCTATCCTCGCGGTGAGTCCTTGTGCCGGAGCACTCAGAGCGTGTCAAGGTAGCATTCCCGAGGAGCCGTCCACCCGACAGGCCAGGTAGCATCCATGATGAGCCGTCTACCTGGCGGAATGGGAGTTGAAGAGCTCCCTGACGGAGATAGTGTCCCGGAGGAGTCGCCTATTCCGTAGGCCGAGGTAGCATCCCAGAGGAGCCGTCTACCTGGCCAGCCGATGTACCATCTCGAAGGAGCAGTCTACCTGGCCAACCGAGGTAGCATCCCGGATGAGCAGTCTACCTGGCAGAAGGGGAGTTGAAGAGCTCACTGGCGGAGATAGTGTCCCAAAGGAGTCATCTATCCCTGCGGTGAGTCCTTGTGCCGGAGCACTGGAGCGCATCAAGGTAGCATCCCGGAGGAGCCGTCTACCTGACTGGCCGAGGTAGCATCTCGGAGGAGCCGTTTACCTGGCGGAAGGGGAGTTGAAGAGCTCCCTGGCGAAGATAGTGTCCTGGAGGAGTCGCCTATCCCCGCGGTGAGTCCTTGTGCCGGAGCTCTCGGAGCGCGTCAAGGTAGCATCCTGGAGGAGCAGTCTACCCGATTGGCCGAGGTAGCATCCCGGAGGATCCGTCTACCTGGCGAAAGGGGAGTTGAAGAGCTCTCGGCGGAGATAGTGTCCTAGAGGAGTCGCATATCCCCGCAGGATGTTGCACACTCTGGAGAGTGGGTCGAAGCATGTTCCACTACCAAGGCAAGGTGCGCATGGTGTGGTGAAAGGATGGACCGATACAAGGAGCATGGTAGTGTGACAGAGAGCTAAGGAACAATACTTGGTGTCGGGGGCACGTATCATGAGAATGGCTCACGGGGGCTGCGACGAACGTCGCAGAGCAATACTTGGTGCCGGGGCACGTATCATGAGAATGGTGCACGGGTGTGGCGACGAACGTCGCGGAGCAATACTTGGTGCCGGGGCACGTATCATGAGAATGGCGCATGGGCGCGGCGACGAACGTCGCGGAAACGGCGCACGGGCACACGTCGGGTGTCCCGAAGATGGGATATGAGTTGAGTGTGTCTGTTATAACAAAATAATGAATGCAACATGTAGTAATGACAAATTTGGGAGTGATGGTATGCGGTCGTCTGCGACGGGTCATTCGGTGGTAGGGTGGGCACCGCAGGAGCGATATGCGGTCATGGACGACGGACGTCGCGAGGTTGATGTACGAACGTTCGTAAACATCGTGGAGGTGCAAGGACTCGAGAAAACAAGTGTGCACGAAAGGAGAGGCCATAGGCTAACAATTGGGGGAAGGCCAAGGCCAACCCCCTTGGGGAGGCAGAGGCCGACCCTAGGGGGTGGCCGAGGCCGGCCAATGGCCAACTCCCAAGAAGGGAGGCCGAGGCCAAGGCCACTCCCCCTTCTTGTTGAACTTCGGGCGCGCCGACGATAGCTGTTTCAATGGGTAATGTCAAATCCAAAAGTTGCGTTACGGTGAGCACGTCGACGTGAATCGTACCCATGTGACGAACAAGGTGCCAAAGTCACATACAAAACATATGAAGTGAAAAAAGTGCGAAAATGACTTTGCGCTAAAAGTGAAGAATCGGGGGAAGAAGGCCAAAGCCAACCCCCCATGGGAGGCCGAGACCGACCCCATGGCCTTGGGGGAGGTCGAGGCCGACCCAATGGGTTTGGCCAAGGCCTTTGCCCCTTGAGGGGGTTGCTCCGGTTGCGCCGTCGGTCGATGTTTTTGATGAAAATATGCTTGGGTGGTCGCGGTGCGACGATCGTGCTACCGTGAGTGACGTCAACGTGAAATAATTTGTGACTAAGTCGCACACGAAGCGAGAAACACATGTGACTTGGGCGAGCGCACTTTGACAGGTTCGATGCGTTATAAAAATGACTGTTGACAATGTCGACGTGTTCGCGTGAAATGGGACCCCTAGTGGTCCTTTGGCTATGATCAGAATAGGTTGGGAACATACTTTAAAAAGAAAATGTTGGTATTTTTTAGGTCCATCAAGGCGGGCTTTACTTGATGTTATTTTTTATGATTTTAGTATAATCTTGTTTTCTAAATTATAGGTGAAAAAGAACAACCCCCCCCCCCCCCAACCCTGATAGACAGCTGAACAATTCATGTTCGACGCTGAATCTGCTTTAGGCAACTGTTTGTAATAGTTATTTTTTTATGTATCTTGTTCTTTTTAAAAAGTAGTTTAGATACTCATGTAACTAAGAAGACAAACTCTTGTTAATACTGTGAATTGTCCTGTTAAAAATAATTTAAAAAAAAGGAAAAGCTCTATGTAACTTGTTTTCTAAAATCTAGGTACATAAGAAAAAAGAGTTTTATTGGGCTTCAAGCAGAAAGGAAAAAGACAAAGGCTCTCGGCCTCGACCAAACACAACCGATCAATGGAGTGTCTTTTAGAAGGTTAATTCTGTTCATTTGCAGATGGGCCTAAGCTCGCTTGATAGATTTGAGTTGGTTCGGCAAGAAACCAAAGGGCCCCTACGCTTACCAGATTTTTTTTCTGTATTCTATATTCTGTTTTTGGTTTCCAGAATTTAGTATTCAGTTCTAAAATCGTATTGTGTACTTTTACTTTTTTTCCGTATCTACTTTTTCAATTTTTTCTGTACGTTTATCATTTTCATTTTCGTTTTTACCAACTTTTTTCTGAATCAATTCATTAATGGACCCCACTATTTCCATTTCTAGGAAGACCCAGTGAAATGGGTGGTCTAGTTTGGTGAGTGTTTGTTGAAACATAGTGGTAGATATGAGGGAGAAGAGGTGGTGTTCTGATTAGGAGAATACAGTTCGAGAAAAAAGGTAAAAACACCCTTTGGGTGTTTTCAGCTTTTTGACACTATTTAAAAATTTTATCCAAAACGGAACCGAAAAAACGTAAACATACACGAAAAAAGGCATCTTTTTCATCATCATTACAAAAATGAAAACTGAAAAACGTAAACGTACAGCCCCCAAAATTTTTTGTTTTAGGATTTATTTATTTATTTTAGGTTTCTAATACCTTGGCAATACGAATATTTTTTTTTACTGTTGAAAATATTTCAAATTGATCTTGATCGTGCCTAATGTTGATACACAAACATTAAAAGCACATACAAAACTGAAAAACAAAATAAAATAAAATCCTGATTTGAGCGTTTGACGTTCCCACCCGCTCGTCTATGTATCTCACAAGTAGGCTAGACATAAATAAAAAAACGGGACTAATTTATATGTAACATTACGTGCAGCTTCAAGTGTATACAAGAAAATTCCTCATCCTATCGTATTCCATAATTCCAAAGTTGAATCCTGCACGCCCTCATGAATCCCATTATCAAAATTGACATAATTGATTATAATTGTGATTCTTACCGGTGACAGCCATGTATATGATGCCGATGAAGAAGGTGCTCAAATGCCAAAAAAGCAATCAATTGCACTGCACCAAGTTGAATATAGATAGACACACGCCATCACATATGGATGATCAAAGGGTAGATGTGGACTTTGGACCCATGGTCTATCTCAATGCATGGTGGTTTTACACACACACACACACAAATACATCTACATATATCATGATTGATGCCTGGGTAAGCTAGGTCATGTGGAGTACAAACCAACTTGACACTCAACCCATTCACTAGCATACTCGAAGGAGGAGGAGAACAAGAGAAGGGAGTTTTGATTTCAAAGTTGACTATTGCACCTTCCATACATCTACTATCTTGGTAGTATAACTAGTTGCAGTAGTAAAAGAAGGCATAAGTGAAGGTTTTGAGTGCATCTCGTACTCTCCAAGATGGCATTATTAGCTTATATTATGCGTTTAATGCATACAACTCAGCTGTAGCCTGTAGGTATATCTGATATATTTCACAGCGAAGTACGTTTGTGCCGGTGTATATCAGGTTTCTTGCACTTGTGCTTATTACTTGAGTAAGTTCTTTCATGCTACTTATAAAGCCAACGTCGAAGTTAGTGCAATATGTTTACTTTTGCGACAAGTGGCATGTGCAAAAAATGACGCTTCATACCTTAAAAAAAACTTATATGGTTAAACAAATGTAGTAAATAAATACATTTTTTTAACTTTCATCTTTTTATAATTGATTACTTATTCTTTTCAAAACTTAATTACAACCAATGAAAAATCACGAATCTGGTGCATGATCTATAGAATACCAACATGTTGTCAAACAAAAGTTACTTGTAATTAGAAATTCACTATAATTTTCATATGTAGTATTTGCATAAAGCTAGGACCGTGAAGGACATCGAGGTGTTCATGAACGGTGACGTGGATCGGCTCGTTCATGGCTAGTTCCTTTATTAGACAAACCGAATTTGGTCACAAAGTTAGAGCTTGTTTATGCAAACAGTAGAGCTTAAGTGGCTAGTCCCGAAAAGACTTGTTTCCTTACTTTAATCATATCTTTGGCATACTACATGATTGGTAATATACAATTACTTCAAATTCTAAAATTCCATGAGCATATTTGTATGAAATCAAACTCCTGTAAAATTTAGTAAACTTTCGATAATCGAGACAAAGTGAGCTGAGTTCAATCACGAAACTAAACCTGAAGTCAAACTCGAGCTAAGCTCTTTCAATTAAACGGGCCGATCACGAGTTCTTTTTAATGACCACGAAGTTGATCTAATTTTATTTTCCTTATTCTATTGGTCGTTTTTTCAATTGAAAATTATGTAAAGCTAGTATTTGCTTATTTGCACCTTTAAATTGCCAAAGATAAAACACAAATTTCAATTCTTACAACTATTGGTGGGAATACTCCATCACCAAAACTTTTGCACTTAGATGAATCAAATGGAGCGCGGACTATTGATGATAGACCAAAGGAAACGTTTACAAGAGAAGTATTATGAGTGAGAGATTGAAATTTGGAGAGCTTGAAGTGGGGGAATAAGAATTGGTGACCACCTCCCTCTCCAATGGTCCACAAAGCCCTCCTCCAGTCGTCCCTTCTAATGGGCCACGCAGCCAAAGAGTTTAAGAGAGGAAGAGAGAGAGAGAGAGAGAGAGAGGGCTGTGTGTTGAGGTGACATCTTGGAGAGTCATTTGTACTTGTAAGTTGTGATTAGGTCCCTCTTAAGCTGAAATCATCCATGCAATGCTTTGCTTGCCAAAAAGTGCTTGCTTGCTACAGTGTCTATTACTCAGCAATTGGGCCACACTTTCCAATGATAAATAAATCAGCGCCTTGCAATTTTTCAATGAAAATATCCTAGACTCCCCTTATAATTTGCTACCGCGGGGACATAAGCCCAACCGATCATGTATGGATCTAATTAGTGTGACATATCAAAAAATACGAATCAACTAGTCATATCGTTCATCGGCTAAATCCGCCAACGATCGTTCAATTATGAGAAGACACGTCGGATTTGTGAATATTGGCTTCACTTAAGTCTTCGTTGTCTTGCTTAATTAGACAAAGAAGTTACATACCATTCTGATTTTTGCTTGGCGATAAAGTATCGGTACTTGTTAGGCTTCTAGCGATGCATGATTTAATACAACTAAGTTACTCATCTGATGTACTATTTGAGTAATTAATACAACCATACTCCTTCCACCTGATCAGATCCTATTTGAGTGTATATCTTGACAAATTTCATATACGTATAAATTTCTCCATTCACGCGCTGGGAGGAGATCTTGGCAGCATTGCTTCTCTAGACTGACAAAAACGCCCTTGTTTCTACCGAAGAAGTCTTCTTTATCAGTCATCGGGGAAGGATAGATGGATCATTTCACGGGCTTCCCCTCAAAAAACTGAGACTCCAAGCCTTCCACGAACCAAACAATGCTACGAAGCAAAGTAAAATATGGAAGACAGAGACATTTCCTTCTTCTTAGGCTTTATTTTTCATGGATATAGATGGGTTGCTGCTCTCTGTAATCACGAGTCCTTTTGCCATCATTACCATACTTGAAATTAACACTCCCCCCTCCCCCCTTCCTCCCCACCCTAGTTACACACCAGCCAGGGCACCACGTGGTTGCATATTACTTTCACTAAATGATAACAAAATCTACTATTTATAGGGTCTCACGATACCAGACCTTTCTCTCAGTGTCTACTCGTTCACTGAAATCAGTTCTCCTCGCAGCAAAATCATAACAAAGCTATACAGAATGTGTGTTGGCGCCAGGGAATGGATGTCACCACGCACCCTCCAATTTCATATGGAAAAACCAAGATCAAGACGACGTAGGGTTCGAATTCACAGGCTTAACAGGTAGCACCCCTGTGCTTAGAAACTTTGTACTTCTTCATCTGTGTGTGTGTGTGTGTGTGTGTGTGTGTGTGTGTGTGAGTGTTTTGGGTTGGTTACATGGGTTCCTAACGCATGAAATTGTTTCGTGTGGCTAAGCAGAAGCAAGAGAAGTGAACCAGAAGAGAGAGGGAAGGACATGGAGATGGAACTGAGGAACTTGAAGCTGTACGTGGAGAATATAGGTATTCTGGAAGCCAACGAGAAGCTAAGGAAGAAAGCTTCTCTTCTGCACCAAGAGAACCTTGCCTTGCTGTCTGAGTATGAAAAGAAATTCCCTCTCCACCACCCTTCTTCGGCTTCTTCATAGATGCTTCGTACTTCGTAAATATATTGCCCTAGCTTCGCTAGTCTTAATTATATAGCAATTCTCTTATATGTTTTTCGAATATTGTTGATTGGAATAAGGAAGTGTAGGCTGCGTTATTTTTTCCTGTTGTTGCTAAATTACCTCATCAAGATAAGGATTAATTAGCATGTCCAGATCATTTTATTTACTGTCTCTGTGATTTCATTCTTATTGTTTTTCCGGGTTCGTTTGACAAATTGTTTTTTTTGGTTTTCAGTTTTTAAAGAGCAGCTTAATTTTTTTTTTTTACAAAAACAAGTGGGTGTTTGATAACCTTTTTTTTTTTGTTTGGTAACCCTTTTATTTTGACTTTTTTTTTGGGTGGTTTGCGGTGGTGGTGGCCGGCGGTGGTCGCCGGCGGCCGGAGGTGGCGCCGACAGTCGCCGGTGGCTGCCGGCAGTAGCCGGCGGTGGTCGCCGGCCGCCGGAGGTGGCTGTCGGCGGCCGGCGGCCGGAGGTGGCTGGCGGCGGTGGGAGGGTGTTGGTGGTGGTCTCCAAAAAAAAAAACCAAAAGTGAAAAAAAAAAATCAGTTTCTGGAGTTTTTTTTTTACTCTGCAGTTTAAAAACTGGTTTTTTAAATTGGAGAAGGAAAAAAAAAATAGTTACCAAACGCACTTTTTTTTTCCAGTTTTCAAAACTGAAAAAAAAAGCTGTGTCAAACGTGACCTTAGTTACTTGTCTGTGTGTGTGCCGGTGGAAACTTTTGTGTAATCCAAGACCAACACTCTCGAGTCTCGACCATTGATATAAAACCGCTTAATATATATTGTCACATATATGATATCCCTCTACCTCCTTTTAACTTCTCCTTCCATCGCACCAGCTTTCTCGTGATTTAACGATCTTAATTAAATGATCAGGAATCATATAATATTTACTCGTCATGGATGGGGGTGGACTGTGGTTGGCTATTACGTACTAGGAACTGGTCTAGGAGAGTTCGTGTTGCTTCCTTTGATGGGCTTGTGAAAGAGTTGTAATTCTGCATTTGGTTATGGAACTACAGAGGGTGGTGTCCCTTTTCAGCGTATGTTCATATCTAGGCCCGTTTCATGTCAAAAAACGGGGTAACCACCAGCGGAAAATGTGCAGGCAAATGCAAGCAAATACAAGGAAGACATGAAATACTGAGTAAAATAAGAAAATGCATGTTATCTGTATTTACAGTGAGGCAACACAAATACATTGAGAGAGGTCCCTCGAGCCATTAAGGTTGGATATTAAGAGACTTCTTAGCACGTGGAGCAACAAATTAACATGGGAACACCCCCGATCGAAACTACAAGGGCTGTTGTCTCTAGACTACTGCTTTTCAAATCATCAACTCTTGCAACTCTAGTTGGCATATTATAACCTTTCAATACCATAGCATCTCATACACCTTTTAGAATGTTTCCTTTGCACACGTTTTAGTATCAAATACACAGGGACACAAAGTGATTCTGATTTCACACTCGCGCGCGAGCGAGCGCATCTTTATGTCAGTTTATTATGATGCATGTCTCACAGTGTAAATTTTTTAGGATAGCTTTCTAAGAAAGTATCAATAGTAACGTTGTAAAATAAAAGGAAAGACAAAAACGAGTGTTTGGTTTCTATTGTTAAAAGTACTCCTATGTAGAAATCAACTATATGAAAAGGTTGAGAAAGGTAGTCACGAGGCTAGTAACAGTAGACTTGGGGCGCCAAGAACCTTAAGAAAGCTAGTCACAAGGTCAAGATCATGGCCTCTGGATCATAATAATATCCTTTGAATCGACTCCAAGCTTTTGGTCTTAAAAGGTATGGAGCATCCCAATGCTTTGACTTTCATCTTCTCTAGGACTAGTTATCTCGGTGGCAACAAGTTGCTCCTTCGCCCTTCACCTAGGATCCAACTTTGGTCTGTTTGACTTTAGAGGACTCGGAAACTCTTTAACAATACAAGGAATTACTCTGCAGAATCAGCAGAAGGAATCCTTTTGTTCTACTGATATTGAACACATGATCTTGTATTAGACTCCCCAGAAGTGAATGGCCCAACCTCTTTGTTGAAGCTTTGTTTGAATAGCTTGACCTCTTTGTTGTCATCCATATGTAGAGGGGATATGCACTTGTACTGACTTTTTAATGCTCGTTTACAACATTTAAGTGAGGTGATCACACTATATCACCGCGGATTATCCGATCTATAGGTTCCGGACACCTCTGTCGAGCGGGGGGGGGGGGGGGGGGAACATGAGGAAAAAGTTAGTAAAGGTTAAAACGTTCAAAGCAACAAGGATTTTCGCCATTTACCATTGGTTAAGCAAATCTAAGGTAGCGTTTGAAAACCATTTGATTTTCTATTTTTTTTCCAGTTTTGTAAACTGAAGGAAAAAAAAACGCGTTTGTCATACAATTTTTATTTTTTTTTCCTTCACTTTTGAAAACCAGTTTTTAAAATATGGTTGTTTTTTAAAACTCTCATTTGGAGTTCTGGGTTTTCAATTTTGATTTTTATTTTAAGACCACCACCACCTCCCACCGCCAGCAGCCACCGCCGGCGAACACCACCCACCCCGCCAGATACTGCCACTTTTCACCACCTCCACCGCCAAAGAAAAAACTGAGTAATCAAACATCATTTCTTTTTGTTAAAAATTTTTTTTAACTAATTTTTGTTTTTTGAAAACAGAAATTTAAAAATGGAAGTGTTTTCAAAAATTACCTGAATAATCAAACACCTATTTGGTTTTATAAAAATAAAAACTAAACTGGTATTAATTTTTATTTTTATTTTAAATAAAAAATCAAAACTGAAAGTGATTCTAACTTTCATCTTTCTCAAACTCCCTTCTTTCGAACTTCGAAGGCATCAAGCCAAGTATAATAAGGTCGTGAGGCTGCACCATGGAGGGCAGATGCACGTGCACGTCGCCTCACTACCATTCAGTGTGGAAAGCATGGTAAATTTTGCAGTAGAGCAACTTTGTCAATGTGCGAAGGTTCGCCCCTCTGCATTAATAAAAGTTCAATCATTGCATTTTTGTTTTGGTCATGTGCTCCCCCGGCTGAGTGCTCTGTAGAATCTTTAGTGCAAGACTCTGTGGTGAGTCACATATTACAACGACTTCTAAAGCTAGGAGTTGAGCTAGTTGCTTTTGAGCTCGCTGCCTTCAATCTAATGTATCTGCTTGTTTTATTGAGCACGCCCTGATCTTCGAGCTGCGAATCTAAAGTCCATACTCTTCTAGGTCTGGGCTAGAGTGAAGGGGCAGATGGAAGTGGTGCAGCTTGGGACTAGTAAACTTACCTTACCTAGATCGAAAGGAAAAAGAGGAGAAGATTCACTGTTCGGTTGCCTAGGTAGACTTCTCATTTTCAGACTTAAATCAAAACCCCAGTAGTTGCAATTTTGTAAAAGAACCACATCAGGATTGATATTGCTAATTCCTAATAAGACATTCACGCAAACCTACATGTAACATCGGAGCTATCACTTTGATCATGTTCATCAAGGAAGCAGACGATATAGTTTACTACTTTTGAGTATTCCGGCGGTGGTACAGTTTGACAAAGAGTTTGGAATAACAAGGATAAACATCAAAGAAGTCCTCGGATGACGTGATCCTATGGTGATCTGTACCAAGTACCAACTAGAGAGAAGCTGTACACTAATGCAACTAGCGAGGCTTAAGGTCAATCCACTTGGTTGACAAACTCCCCTGCCAGCAGCCATTACCGACTTGATTTTAGATTCAGCTAAAGCTATCCGGTGCTTGACTTATAAACTCTTCCAATGATCACAATATGAAGATGATCTTCAAAACCTTCCCTTTGAATAAGAATTGCCAGCATATCTGATTCGATATATTACATTTATAAATGAACGAGGCTTCCAGCAATTGAGGTGTTACCCAAATCTTCTGTCCTGCCAAAGGGTTAAGGGATACTGTGAAATGCTGTCAATCCTTGAACACGAGCCAGATTATTAGCCAACAATGGAGGGGGTATTACCTTTCAGACTGAGAGAGTGAGGCAGGCAAACTGGGAAGAGATTCAGTTGGGCAAAAGATTACAGATAAAGAAACTTATAAATTCTCGGAGCGACCCTGTAACGATTTATAGATACGGAATGCAGCCACGCACATTGTGGTGTTGCCGATAACTGTTAATGCCCCTTGTAGAGCCACCAATACCTATAACCCACAGAGGAACATCAAGTTATCTTAGATGTCGGGACATACAAAGTTGCTTCTCTTCAAGCAACATAAAACATATATATAAACCAATAAACGAGTCACATATATAGGAGATGCAAGCATCATCACATAATCACCCAAGTCATAAATGCACAATGTTGTCATGCATGGCACAAAAGATCTACCCTTGTAAGTAAAGTAAAACAATTTTGGCAACTGTGGCATGTCCCTGGAAGGTATCAGAACTCTGTACAGCAGAGACAAATCCAAACTACAAGTTGAATATTGGGATCTAACAGATTCACGATTATACCCAAGTTGATCAAAATTGCACCCATCAAAGAAAGCTGTTCCCTAAACTTAAAACCAAAGATGCTACTCAACATGTCAGTAGACAGCAGTCCAATGTAGTGTACGAGTGTACCATGAACAATGCACCGAATAGGACATATAGTTGGAGTCTTGGACTATTAACTCACAATTCGCAATGTAGAGTTCACTGGTAGCACTAAACATTGACTTGGGAGTTACGGAGAAGTACTTTAGTCTCCAAAGGGTTTTAGTTCATGTATGGCTAAGACATAGTACTTGTAGTCCAATTTCAGAGAAACAAGGAGGGAATCTGAGGAGGAAGTAAATATGGACAGTCAACAAGTACCTAAGAAAGACATCTTTCGGTATCTTGGATCAATAATGCACAAGGAGAAAGAGATTGATGAGGATGTTGCCCATAATAGAAGAGAAGGTTTGCTAAGTAGAGGTTCTGCTTCTGGTTTTTTGTGTGACCGTAACACTCCTCTCAAGTTGGAAGGGAAACTTTTATCGGATGGCAGTGAGGCCAGCAAAATTCTACGTTCAGAATGTTGGCCAACTCAGAAACACTGTATACATAAAATGAGTCTAGCTGAATTGTGAATGCTTAGGTGGATGTGCAGCCACACGGGGAGGGATAAAGAAATGAGGATATTCGCAACAAAGTGGGGGTGGCGCCAATTGAGGAAAAGATGAGGGAGCATCATTTGAGATGTACGTCTTTAGATACTCCTGTAAGAAGAAGTGATTTGTGCCAAGTTTATGGGGTTATACGAGGTCGGGGTAAAACAAAGGACAACCTGGGCAGTAGTAGTGAAAAAAGACTTGATTGGTAGGAATTATCAAAGAACATGTGCTCTGAAAAGAGGGAATGGAAAGAAAAGGATTCCCGTAGCTGACCTCAACTAATTTGTTACAAGGCTAGGATGATGATGATGATGATCTCGACTAGAAACGAAAAGCCAAAGTATTAAAATATTGTCTCCCATCTTTGTCGAATCATAAAAGGACTCATTTCCTTCCCTTTGGTCTCTCTCATCCACTTCCAACAGTAGGCAAATTCATTTTACATGTAGTATGAACGAGCAATCCATTTCAGGAGGCGTTCTCTGTGTACCTTGGTTCAAGTCCTAGCCACCTTTTCCGCAAATATGCCAAAGGTTTGGTCTGTCTCCAACCTACCCTCCTAACTTCCAGCCTAAACAAGGCTGTGTTCAGCCATGGCCTTTATATATGAGCCATATCCTATACCTAAGAGAACCAATTCTGGATAAAAGTTGCATTTGTTGCTGAAGCACAAGTACCTTGAGGCATTAAAATTGATCACTAGACCAAGAGAAGCAAATGCAAGAGTTCAAACACGCTGCCAATATTCTATTGAACCATATGGCCTTTCTGCATCATTATGATTCTTTCTTTATAAAATAAATGAGATTAAGGTTGCTCAAGCTGTACATCGCTATGACTCGGGTTATCCATGAATGGCATTCAAAAATAACGGGTTAATTCAAAAGCATGCTTTTTGGTAAGTTGATCACAATGGCAGTAATTTTGACCATTGATAAACAAAGGAAGACAGGTCAGATTAAGTAAGTTGGTTTAGCACCACTACGTAGGAAGCCTTGCATAGATTTATATGTAGTTAAATTTCAATTCTGTAACAAATACAGATTTTCACGTGTCCTCCTCGAAGTACAAATCCATCTTGCACCCGTACTTTATTGCCATTTAATTCACAACAACAAACATTAGACATACTTTGCAATCAAGAAGAAATAGGTAATTGAAAATGGAAATGACTATCTTCACATAAAATTCCTGTTCGACATAATTCTAACCACCTTTTCCAAGGAAAAAAGGAAAAGAAACCAGGAAAAACGGTAGTCTTCTTACCTCAAGGGATTCAGAGTTATAAAAGAAGTGCCAAGTGCAGGCACAAAAAGCTCCACCAAGCAAGGGGACCTAAACAAGTTAACAAATGACATAAGTTTGTATAGAACAACCCCATGAAAAATTTTCATGCATCCGCTTCCAATATCACAAGAAATTGTAAACTGTCAGTGTGGGTCATGCCAAAACATATATTGCTTAAATTCGATAAACTATGATAGCTGTCATTAGCATGAGAAGCTACTAAACCCAAAACTTCTACCCCATATCTTGTAACTGATTTAACCAAGATAAAAGTAGCATATGCCGCAAGTGAATGACTACTCTATAGATATTATAGATCCTAGGTTGAAAGTGATCCATTTCATAAACATATGAAATTTGAAAAATACAACATTTCCACAAAGGAGGAAGAGATTCTAGACACTTATTCCTTAGTTGACGTTGACGTACAGAAAAAACTACACAGCACCAACGCATCAGTTCGTAAGTTCTGAAAAGAAAAAGGAATTTCTTTATATGAGACTTGGTGACATGAGGAAAGAGGCATTGCAACGGTAACGTTGCTCCATTGTGACCTGGAAGTTAAGGCTTTGATACTCAGAACAGTCTCTCTCCATAGTGACCTGGAGGTCACAGGTTCAAGAATCAGAAAGAGCCTCTTCAAAAGTGAGAGAAAGGCTGCATAGATCGTCTTTCCCCGACCCCGGCAAGCAGGGAAGTCTCATGCACTGGGCATTAAAATCCTCTGCGTTTCAAGATATGATCTGACATGCAGTAATGGTACCTTTTCCTTTTTCTATCTTTCTTAGTTTTTCCTTCTATTGCAATGAGTTCATAGACCTGGCCATTAATAAAGAGCGAACTCAACCCTCCATATGAGAAAAAACAATGTGAACAGCCCCCCAGGCTTACTTTATGTTAGTTTTTCCCCAATTGTCTTTGAAATGGTTGGTTCGTGTGTTTGTTATTCGACCCAGGAAGAAACCAACGTGTAGATTGACATTTGTATGTGCGATTCTAAAGGTCGTAAAACATAAACTAATGACAATAGTTTATCTTTACAACCCTTCAAAATTGCTTGTTTCTGCACTGAGTTCCTGGATACATCAAGTATTGCAACTTCGCTTGCGGTTATCCATTTGAAGGAGAGAAAACTTGTCTTACTTCAACAATGGCCTTCAAAGTTTCTTCTTACGCATGTCGCCGAGCTTGATGCGCAGGTACTGTCGTGGAGTTTTCAGGAGTTCTTGTGTGCGTCTAAGATGGCTAGTGGCTTTAAATTATGACAATGGTCTCCCCCCTTCATGATCTATGACTAGTAACTGAGTCATACCATATGAAACACCTACACTGTCAATTAGGTGAAACATTGTACCGGATAACAATCTTCAGAAACTGTTGTAAATCAGCACACGAACTCCTATGTGCGTACATTAAAACCTAAATTACAATGTGTGAGTATCGTCACCGATATACTCTTGTGTGGCACTGTAGACACTCCTATTTTACAATGACGTTCAATGGAGTGCAGTAGGGTTACCTTATTATTATTATTATTATTTTCCATTTTGCACCTGTGTGTGGTGGGGGTAGTAGATCTATACCTGTATAAAATTGCATTTAAAAACTCTAGACATGAACGAGAAGAAGAGGCAAACTCACCATACCCCAGGAGAGACCCTTCCACGATTCATACCCGGATTCCTCCGCGTATTGCCATACCAATGCCATTGCAATTATCCTTTCAAATGAAGAAAAAAAATCAAATAAGTCTGCACTAAACAATGCATGAAACCCCTCCGCTTCATAACTTTTGACGCCTTTGACTCTTTACAAGTTCCTAGAATAGTATACACAGACTTAAGTCATTGTTTTTGCGCTAGTATTGCTTACTCGATCTGTTAGTACTGTGTGAGTTCAATTCAACTGTTCATGCGTTGAAATTCAAACATTGATTCACGAAAGGTCAAAGAGGAAAAAAAATTACGAAACAAAGAGACATGTTAACACAAACTCAAAGAGGGTTATTTTGTTTATTACCATTCGACAACGCTAGAGACGTGAATGGCCCAGGTGGGCAAGGAGAGGGCATTGGAGGGTTCAGAGAGCTGCAGGGAAGAACCCAATAATGGCAACTCAGCGGCAGAGGCTGGGCTTACAATGGCGGATACGGCTAACCCAGCTCCCAAGATAGTTGCTATGACTTTGTGGTTCTTGAAGATAGCGCAAATGATGGGATTTTTCAGGGTTTGGGTTCGGTTAATCGGAGCTATAATACGAGATTTCGGGGGTTTAGTAGGAGAAGACAGGAAGGTTTGCTTCTTGAGCTTGTGAGGATGGAAGGTGTTTGGAGGGGACAGAAGAATTGGGGCTGCCATGCTTGTTCAGACAGAGCGAGTTGCTTACCGTAGCCCCAACTCTATCGCTTAAAATTTTGGCTTCTTGCACATAAAACCCTATAACTTGTGAGTTTGTACGCATTGCATCTTTCTATTTCAAATTTGTCACAGTACACTTTATTTTCATTAACTTGTGCTCAATTTACTAATTGATCAACTGAAATCTAATTTTTTAGACGTCCGTTAGTCTTTGAAGGGTAAAATTGTCATTTTATGCCAAGTCATCTCCCTTTTTCTCAACACACCCCCTACCCTGAAACCAACACCTCCCCCCCCCCCCCCCCCTAAAATCTTCATCCACCTTAAAATCTTTATTTGATTCAACTCAAAAGTTGCTAACAATCTTGAGTTATTTGAAGGAAGTCATATTTTTTGTTTTGAAACCGTTTGTAATAGTACATTTTTTCTTATTAGAGGCTAGAGAGTACGTGACATACTGAAACGGTATAAGGTAAATGAAGTGGGGGTCTTCAAGTCCCATGCAAATCGTTGTTTTTTCATCCTTCGGTGAAGAGGAAAGACGGTCAGACCAGTATAGGAAGGCCTAAACTAAATTTCAGTTAACTACAAACAACCAAAGGGGAAAAAGTGCTCCCATTTCCTATAAATTTCAGGTCATTTGACATCCCTTTGGAGTCTTGTTATTTTTTCCCTCTGCTATCACCATTACATTTGAATGGTATTTACCAATAGCACAACAAATTGCCTTTCGTCAAGGTACCGTGAATTCAACCTGAATGCCCTTGAGAGTTTACTCTAATGCCCAATAGCAGCACCATTCTTGTCAGACCACAGTTTCCTTTTTCTTAGCCCAAAGCATGACCAGAGAGAAGCCCATCAAGGACATGATTACGACCTGTAAAACCCATGAACAGCAGTTGGTTTCAAGGTGTTAGAATTCACAAAAATACATAATAACAAAAGTGTAGTTGTCTACCCTTTGAGCATTAAGGCAAAAAGGACACTACAACAACCTGCTAATCCCAATGAACTTGACTTGGAATCATCATGAGTTTTTCTGGGCACTTAATGATACCTCTAAGACATCACCTTAACGAGGAAATAGCTACCACCCTCCAATCGCAGGTACATGTTAATAAATCAAGAGATCGATATTGACTATTACAAACGCGTATTAGGAACAGGTTTATCGTAATAATGCACACGCTTAGAATGAAAACAAACTAATCAGCGATGAGGAAAGCTAGAGTTCAAGTAATACATCTACTTTAACATCTCTAATATACCAAATGGTCGCGTTCGTTAAATAAAACTTGGGAAGTCCAAAAATCGTCAATACACAAAGATGGTCTAAAACTTACTTCCCGTCTTCTTCCAAAAAAGGACAATATAATTTATTTAATAAGTCACATTGACTTACAGATATTGCAGGAGGCACACCCACTAGCGGATCTTGGAAAAACCTATTTGCAAGTGCAAGGGCCAGAAGGCTGCTCTGCATACCTACATAAGAGAATGGGATAAACGCAAGGAACTAAATAAACTAGAACAACTTATTCATCCTGTACAAATTACTGACAGAAGTGTAAAAACCTGTTTCATAGGACAGAGTTCTTTGCAGAGCTTTGACATCGAGTGCATCACGGAAGGCAAGGCCAGAAAGGACATAACTAGAAGTAAATGCTGACAAATGAAATGCAATAACAAGCAGCAGAATGGAAATTCCGGACGGCGACATAACAGATTCTATGTTAATAGCAAGCGGAGCTCCAACACAGAGAGCAGTCACAAATACTGATAGAGGGGGCAAGAATGGCCGAATAGCACTAGAAATCTGAGGAAGGAACCTGGAAGTGCAGGAAAATACAGGTCAGACTTTACAACACCTTTATAATAAGAGATCTAGCTGCAATCATCTGATAACCTGTTAAGAAGCAACCCTGCAGCAATGGGTGCAAGTACAATCTGCAAGATATTAGACACCATTCCTTTTACATCAACAGGCAACCTCTTTCCAATGAGCAACAGTGATAACATTGGGGTGACAAAAACAGCGGTAGCAGTAGATAACGATGTCATCACAATGCTTAGAGGAGCCATAGGTGGGTCTGTTAGAAATGTAGCATAATTGGACAGTTGGGCGCCACTAACAGAAGAAGTCAACATAATCCCAACACCTAATTTACATATCAACCAAAGTCAGTACTGCACTCACCAATAACCAAAGATATTAACAAAGGGAGAAAGACAACAGGCCTTACCTAGGGAAGTTGGGAGACCTAATACTGTCATTGAAATTATGCCAAAAAAATATCCAAGAAGAGGCTTCAAAACAAACTGGCCAACATAACCAGCCAATATAGCTGCTGGCCTGTTGAAGGCTTCAATAAAATCTTTTTCGCTTGAATTAACTCCAACTGCAAACATCAGAAAACCTAATGCTGGGGCATAGTACCTGGAAAATGATTCAAATGGTAAAGCACAATGGCACGAAGTTCAAAAGAGTTGTTATACCCCGTTTTTGCGCCCTGGAATTCGATCTTACATGAAGCAGTCCAACGAATAAGTTAACCTCATTTACCAAAGCAGAGATAAATTCATAGATCATTGCTGCACTTCCTGACAACGTTCTCATGCCAATCTAGACTTAATATTTCCCTATCAGGATGCTAAAAAGGTAACCATGCTCAACAACTAACGTAATCATTCAATCTCAAAATAGAACCAGAGATGAGTATAATGCAGCTTGTACTTGCACTAAGAGAAATTTTTTTCACTGAAAGCAAAGGGGTGCAGCTATTCCCTTTAGTACAATCCCCAACTGCAAAACTGGAACAGATATCAAGCAATTCTCTTTTTGTTTAATTCTCTTGATGAAATTGCCCTTAATCCCAACAAAGCTAGATGCAGACTCATACTAACTCTTTACACATGGTTGTAGAGCCCAGCATTCCGCTATATTTTCACGCAAACTACTATGCATGTAAACGACAAGATGTATAGCCCCAACCAGAAAAGTTTACTGGTCCACTGATAGAGCATTACTTAACTTAAGACAACCATACTCCCCTTTGTTTTCCTTCTCAATCATTTATTCCGCGTACTAGTAACATGCAACAATGTTGAAGTAAGTAATGGGTTACCTAGAAAACCAACTTTGAGGAAGACTGACTTGGAATGACATATTAGGGGACACTTTTCACAACTGAATATCCTAAAAGAAAGAGGAACCAGAATACTCTACAAAGGCCATTTCGAATCTGCACGCATAATGTCTTTCAGCCTACAGAATAACCTTCCATATAGCTCTACTAGGAAAAACCTGCTTATTTGAGCAGCGCTTCAACAAAGACATCCGAGCAGTGAAATCTATGTTAATTCTCACAGGATACTCCTTCAGAGAAAATCTGAAACATAATGCAAGAAGAATCCTCAAAGGAAGTAGAAGCACTTCCCTATATAACGCTCCCAATTCAAATTCAACATCTAAACGGATTAGCTGCAAGAAACCTAATTTGATTGTTCTTCACCAACCTGCTAGTGAACCACGTAAAAGAAGGCGGATAGATTAGAGCCAAAACTGTACTACCAAGTACTACTTGAGGAAGAATAGAATTTGCTCGCTTCAAAACCTCCAGAAATGAAGCCTCATTGTTCTTAATCATCTGAAACAAGATAAAACAGAAACCACTGTCAATGTGGATACCTGAGACTTTGCAAATGCATAATGTGCACTTATGAATCAACGAACACACATTACTCATGCTTGCCCTTCCCAATGCAGACCAAGTGCATGCTCACAAACATTCAAAAGTCTAGCTAGAGCTTTTCCTTTTCCTTTTCCTTTTCTAAGGACAGGCCCCAGGCAAGGGGGCAAGGTAAGCTCCTCTATGAAGCTTCTTTAAAAAAGCAATACTAGCTACTGCTTCAAAAGGAAACAGCATCGACTTGGATAGGGTATAATTTTAAGCAGGAAAAATGAAGACTTCCACGAACACAGACAAGCTTAATGTGCTGACTTATATTTAGACTAAACACTTGTCCTAAATATTTTATATGTTACTTACTTTAAGATTTCAAAGCTACTGATTCAGCAAGGGTTATTCCGCGTGAAGTTTCCATGTTGGACACCAATCAGCTCGGAGATTTAAAACTTGCTGATTCAGTTCTAAGATTATTTAGTGCTAACAAGTCCATATTTAGTAGCTTATCTTCACTAATAGATATCCTGATAACTATGTCCGCATACGTCTGTACTTTGCATGTCTTTGCTTCTGCATTACAAACAAAACATGCACCAACTCCAAGCCTGCTGTGTCACATATTTAACCACCAAACCACAGAAACACTTTCAGAGGACAAACACTAGTTGCTTAGATCAATAAGCACAAGAGCCACAATAATCAGCTGCCGAAATTATTGCACCAAGTTATGATATCAACATAACAATGTCTAGGATCGTGAAACCTGCCGACTAACACTTGAAACCCTACACTCCTAATACGGTAACCGATTTCAGCAAAAAGGCAATGTGCATAGTAAGGTTGCAAATATCACTGAGCTATCTGCTATTCCATCAAGCAAATATCGCCAATGAAAATACAACTAACTACTACTAACAACAACAACATTTTTTTTTTAATCGAAGTGCCTACAATATGTATGCACAAAAATTGTTTGGATTGCATTCTCCTATAGCTATTACATATTTATCAGCTAACTTATGCTACAAATTCAAGTGTCTAATATTCAAGCATTACTGAAGGAGGAACGCGATACCTGAGTTGAATTAGACTCGTGATCCGGCTGAAATGAATCCGATAAATTGTTCGATACGCATTTGCTGACTAATAATCTTCGGCACTTGCCTACAGGTGAACAAGAATAGAAGAAAATACATGAAAGGAGCAAACTTTGACGACCAAATAGAACTGAACCCAATTAAACCACTTTTGGTGAAAAGAAAAAAAAAATTACGTGTAGTAGATAAGTTGAAACGAGTTGAAACCCCTAGAATATGCTCATCTGCAAGTGAGGAGGAATTTCGGGGGAGAAAGAAAAGGGTGTCTTTCTGTTTGCAGGGGAGGCGTTTGGTAAAATGCGCGAAAGGAAATTGATGAATTTGCAGGTGTTGATGCTGAAGAAGCTGACCAGTGATGTTGTACATGATCGATCATTCGGGGAATTGTAACGGCTGACTGTGGATTATGCGAATTTATTCGGGTAGTTGTCCGGATTCAAAGTCAATGCTGCAGAATCTGAGCTTTCATAGCTTCTTGGAGTGACTGAAACAGCCAAGATTCAATCTTTCGAGACAATCAAGTTGCCCTATTGACCTGATGGTAATGAACTCGAAGCCAATTCGTCGACCGCGAGCGCAAGTAAGAGCAAGAAACAGTCGTAAAAGCGGGCTACAGTTGACACTTGTTTACCAGTTGGTCGGTAAAAATTAAAGCCAAAACGAAAAAGAGAATTAAGATCGAATTTGTCGTCCACTCTGAAGAATATATAGTGCGAATCTCTTTTTTCCTGCCCATGAATTACTCCACGTGTTTTCTCTTTCATAATTAATGAGGAGTATACCAATCGAAAAAGATTTTCGGGTCCAAGAAAATAAGTAGACCTTCTTAAGCAATGCATATCGACAATAGATACACTCTAGGTAATATTACATCAAAACAAAACTTAATGCTTATGGGGTGCTGACATTACACGAAAAAAATACGTACACAAGTAGTTTTCAGAATCTTTGCAGTATTTACGATATCAAAAGTCGAAGGCATAAAAAGTCGAACGAGGCTAAATAGGATCCCACAAACCAATTTCCATTATCATCAACTACATTCTACATATACACTAAGAATGGTGCTTTGGGGGTACAGATAGTAGATAAATGTAAAATACTAATTGCAATAAGATTGTCAAAGTAAGTACATAATAAGACCCTACAGGATAAAATTCAATCATACATATTTTAACACAAAAGGGAAGTAATACCATCACTAAGAAAATGAAAGAGGTAGATATAGCAATAACACTACTAGTGGATGTAGTTAATCAGTACGCAACAAGGTTGATTAGCCTTGCGATAGCAAATTGAGAACCCTACACGGGGCAGTGTCGCACAGGGATCGAATAACAAAAATTAAGACTGTTACATTTGGTCAGTGAGACTCAAAATTTTTCTCATGTTGTGAAGCATACACAAGAGTTGAAGCCTCTAGTAGGTAAATTTATGTTCATTGCATGTTGTGTGCTGTGTATAGAGGAGCCTAATTTGGTGTGTGGATATGAAGGAGGACCGTGCAAGGGTTGGTATGGAGGATATGATGGAATATGGAACAAGTCCTAAAAGCCAAAGGGTGGGTTGAAGCCATGTGGTGCGTCTCAGAGTGGGCTGATCAGTGAGCACCATCAAAAGTCATTTAACAATTGCGTATTGGTCCACCACTGCTATCACTCTGTAGCTAAAGCATACCATCTGTTACTAGCTTTCATCCTATCCTAAACGTAAAAAGAAGGGACAAAGAAAAAAAAAAATTGGGGACAGGACTGGTGTGCAGGATCATCTAGCCTACTACCTTTCAGTGTCTCGCCAAGTGGCCCAATGAACCTCGCGGAGGAAGCTCTGTGTTGCACTTGATTAACAGAGAACTTATCCGTCCTTCAGTAACCAGGAGTCATGACCCTTTGAGATGCCGGCGGGCATCGATAACGTTGGTCTGAATGTCGCGGCAGCTAAATTGTCCCTAACATCACATCTCGCACCGAAGGCACAAGTAATGCTTTAGAGGAGTTCGCATGTGTAACTACTTCCGCGACGAGGTCCCAGGCATAGCCTCTTAATCTGCCCGGTGCCAAAGGCACCGACGAGCCTGACACGGCCACAAGCCCCCTTACGTGCATCATATGTGTTGGCCGGTCCTAGGAAGGTGACTCAGGCAGTCACATGGTGTCGGGCGATACCGTGCTGTAACAGACAGTGAGATATAAAAAGATAAATTAAGGGTTTGTCAGAAAACATAGAGAAGTAAAATTTCATAATTTTTTCATATCATCTGACTGTATCATGTCATCTTGATAATGGCAGAGGCAAATAGAGCTTTCGCACATTTTTTTTAATCAATGAACATGATCTATATAGACACATAGATCTATGCATCTCCGCCATTTTTTCCATCCCTCTGTTTAAATAACCCAATATTGGTTCACAATCAATAACGTCTTTACCATCTCTTAATACTCAAAGTTTCATATCATAAGCGAGTTTTCACGAAACTGCTCGAGTTTTAGCAAAAGCAGTTCTCCGGGATCGTATCGATTGGTTGAAAAAATCCAAAATCTCTTTAGACAGATTCAATCATTAGCTTCCAACCATGGGCAACTGGGCGCATTGCATGTGCAAATTATCATTTAGCTAATAAGCCCGTGAATATTAAGGTTCCACAAGCGGTACTTCCCGATGCTGTCAGCAGCAAATAATTAATGGTTCAAATTTATCATAAATCGCGGCTTTAGTAATTGAAAATCCGGTACCGGATATTCGGAAATTGAAGGTGAATGAGGTATAATGAAGAGGGTTAGAGCCTCACGTCATCACCCAAAACCAAAAAAGTATGCAAACAAAACAAACACTCCACGCCATTCTAAGCGTGACGGTGAAGTCACGACAAAATGCCCCGCTCTTCACCTTTCCGTTACCGTAACTGCCCAATGTTCCCCCAACGCGCGACGAATCAAAAAATTGCAAAACACGACGACACCGTTTCGTCTCCGTGGCAATCTCGTAAATCCCAAGCAGATGATATTTAACGCCTTATTGAATAATCAATTAAATTCTCTGTCCTTTAACGTTAATAAAAAGTTTTTATTAAAAACTGACTCCCCCTCACTGTCTCTCTCTGTCCATTATTTCCATTTCCATTTCCATTTCCATTAATCCACCCCTCTCTGTTGCTTTTTCCCAAATTCAGATCACCTATACGTACAATATAAACTGTCTCTATAATTCCTATTTCCCCACAACTGCACATTCATTTTGCACAATCTTACACACAGAAGTGTGTCTCTGTGTGTGTGTGTTTGTTTTAACGGCTATGTTGTTATGAATCTGCAACTCTAGGGTTTGTTTTTCTTGTGGGGGCCGGTTGTTTGAAGCACAATTGATACGGTGGCGATGACGTATGAGTTGAGCGATGAAGACGACGGTGCTCCGAAATTGACGCTGAGGGTTGAGGACACCAAGGGCGATTACGTAATTCTGACGGAATCGGAGGGTTTTGATGGCGGTGGCTGTGGAGGTGGTGTTGGAGCCCAGCCTTCTACTCCTCGCATCAGTGGGAATGGGAGGTGCTGGTCGATATGGTGGTGGGCGAAGCTTGTTTTGCTGTTGACGTTTTTGGGGGTTTTGGCCGCTGTTTTCTTAAAATGGGTCGGACCATTCTTCATGGATAAGGTATTCTTGTAATACCGTGTATTTGGAGTGCTGCATGTAGTTTAGGAGGATTTTGTTTGTCAATTTGTTGAATTTCCGTTGATTTTTGCCAGACTCGTTCGATTTGCCAGTTTTGTGTAGCTTGTTACCCGTAGTTGTTATGCATTTTTTGTATGTTTATTCATAAGCTTGTTTTACCCCCCTGTTGATGCTTTTCAAGTTCCCAGCGTTTATGTATTGGAATTTTGTTGCCAGTAGTTCAACATAGAGCTTGTATTAAGGGTTTCATGTGTGGCTTCTATCAAATTTGGCAACGTAGGTGTAGGTTGCTTGATCCTTGCTCTAAAGGTTCAACTGTTTTTAAACTTTATTGAAGGTAAAGCTACCTTAAAAAAATTTGTTTCGTTTGAACTATGTTCCCTTACTTGATATCAAGCTGCATCAGTGAGTAGTATAATGGTCATCAATAGGTACTTCTACTTCCATAAGGAACATTGAAATCAGAGCTTTGCATCCCCTTTCTGTCATCAGGTTTAAGTTGTGATATAACTAATTTATTATGCCAGAATTCAAGAGATTGATAATGGGGTGGTATTGCAATACTTTAGGTCTGTGGTTTTATCTCGATTTCTGCTGATGAGTTGCTCTGTTGTAGGAGATTATCCCTATTATAAATTGGGAGACATCAACTTTCAGCACACCAGTGCTAGCATTTCTACTCTTTGCTTCAGTGGCATTGTTCCCTATCCTACTATTACCATCTACTCCTTCCATGTGGGTTGCCGGGATGACTTTTGGTTATGGTTTCGGCTTCCTGCTAATCATTGGTGGGGTCGTTATTGGCATATCTCTTCCTTATTTCCTCGGTTCCCTGTTTTATCATAAAATGCAGGTGTGTCTCGTTATATTTCTGTAATCATTTTACGATATTTTGTTCAAAAAAATGGCTTTCTTTTTTTTGTGTGAGCAATCAGTTGAACATTTTGTCTTCTGCAGGGATGGTTAGAGAGATACCCAAAGAAAGCATCCATTATAAGATTAGCTGGTGAAGGAAACTGGTTTAATCAATTTCGAGCTGTCACGTTAATCAGAATTTCGCCATTCCCATACGTCATATACAATTACTGTGCTGTCGCGACAAATGTCAAGTATACTCCGTATGTGTTTGGATCATTGCTTGGAATGGTGCCAGAAATTTTTGTTGCAATTTACACGTAATATTCTCTCTCTCTCTCTCTCTCTCACATGTGTGTGTGTGTGTGTAAGTTTTGTTATCTGCTCTATAACTTTAGTGTTGAGTATCCTGCTTAGTTTTTAAGGAACTGGTTGTGTATGTAACCACAAAGGTACATTCCTAGAGAAATGCATATGTTATACGTGCATATTATTTGCCTGTGTGTATCTAGGAAATAACCCTCTTACTGGGAAGCCGCCAGTTAGAGAAACATGGATTTACAGTGATGCACGTTTGCATACACAACCTTTCAATGGGAAGCCAGTGCTCGTTTTTCACCGGCAATAAAATGCTGGTGAAATGAGAAGCCATTGCCAATTACTTTGAAGGTTATCCACAGTCGTTCTATTATTTGTCCATCACAATGCCAAATCTATCACATTGATCTTGAAGACAATGTAACTAACATTTTTTTATCATAAATGGTGAGAACAACAATGTTTTAGTGCACTTCTCCCTGAGGAAGTTGCTTCTGCTGTGAATGCACAATACTAGCATATGCATTTACTTTCATTTCATTGAGAAACACCCAAATTTAAAATAGATAATCAGACAACCTTGAAAGATGGTATAAGAACTAGCCACCTTCTTCCCTCTTAGCACCCAAGGGATTAGACAGAGATCTGATGAACCAGCACCCATCTTGGCCTCGACAGATTCTGGAACAGCCTTTCTTTAACCAGTCAGAACTTTGAAGAAGTCGATTCCAATTGCATTTGAAAGGGTCTAGTTTACTGATTGGAATGTGTTATACGTGTAGTTGTCACTCAGTAGAGCAACTAATATAGTTAGATCCACTTGGTAAATGTGTGCTCGTCATCAGCATAGTAGATGTCAGACTTACATATCTTTTATAATACTTCTCATCCAAAAGGATGTAGAAGGAATTTTTGAAACTCTCATTGAGGGTTTGTGCCTTCATATGGACGATATACTATCCAATTTTACCTTGCCATTTAAATCAGTTGTAGGTCGGTCCTTAACTAATTTTACTTGAAATTAGATAAAATTAGATATCATGGTGTATTTGAAAAAGCATATTCATTTTATCTGTGAGATTTTTGAACTGTCTGTTTACCACGTCTTTAATCACAAGAGAAATAAAATCATTAGTGAGCAGTGGAGTATATCAGAAGGGTTGTGTAATAGTTTACTGAGATCAAAGTTGCTTTGGTTTTACTTATTTCAAATTGTAAAGCTTTATTTTTTCCTTTCTTAGTTGGGGTGTATATGGTTTTGTTTTTCTCTTTGTTTTTTGGGTTTAATCTAGGCCATAGGCCTCCTGGCAATTTGTCAGTAGTGAATCAGAATTAAACTTGGGCGGGAAAAAGTAGGGAGCACAGTCAATAACCACTTTTTTGTTCTGATTTTTTGTCCTCCTACAAAGATTGACGGCTTGTTAGTTGCCATTACACCTTCGTTCCTTTAAATTTTCTTGACACAATGATAAGGTTGCTCCATCGTGACACGTAGGTAACACAGAAACCGTATCTCCACAATAGTGGGGGTGAAGCTACTACATCCATAAAGGCATAAACCTATTTGACCCCGAAATGGACTCTCGAGTTTTGCGCAACGGGCTGTCTCTACCTTCACGTCCTTCTTTCTCTTGTGAATTGGAGGTTTGAGGATGCTAGCTCCCTCTTTTTTTACCCCAGGAATTTAGTGCATATAAGTTTCCTGACAATGTGAGTGAAGAATTGTCGGGGTGATTTTTAGCATAATTGCATTTTTTAGTTTTGACTGATTACTGTATCTTTAGTTTGTAACCTATGATTTGTTTACTGTGACATGTTATGCTAATGTTTGCAGTGAGCCTCACGCTGATATATTTAGCTAAACTGTGGATCTTGCATATATCAAAACTGTTGTGTGCTGTATGTACATGTTTTAAAAATACAATCTATTTCTGCACATCAGCGTCTGTTTGAGAATTAATCACAGCAATAAAGCGGAATCTCAGAGCTGATTAAACAATACAAAGAGCATACTATCTGCAAGGAAAAGAACATATTACAAATTGCTCCCTCCGTCCCTAAAATATCGATAACTTTGACTTTGCACGCGTATTAAGGATTTATGTTATTTATTGTGTGTTTTTTCTATTTTACCCTTTAGAGAGTGGGCCATGAAAGAGAAAATTAGTTGGTAGAGTGTTAAATGTGGAGAGAGAAATAGAATAAAAAAGTGTAAAGTGGTGGGCCAGGAGAGAGAAAATGAGTTGGTAGAGAATTAAATGTAGATAGAAATAGAATTAAAAAAAGTATAAAAATGGTATATATGTAAACATACCTACAGAATCTTTCTTAATTTGGAAATGATCAATTTTTGTGGGATGATCCAAAAAGGAAAGATGATCAATTATTAAGGGACGGAGGGAGTATATGTCAATGCGACAGCTGGGGCTGGCTTTCAGCATGACTTTGCCCGGCGTGTCAGCCAACCCCAGCTGCACCCTGTCTCCGGGTAAACCTCTCTGTAAGGCACATCCCTGCGTCTAAACTTAACCGGTTCCCCAACCCTGCCCTGCCTTGCACCGTCCCGACCTACCAAACTTGTAGTCTTACCCGGAAAGTTCAAATAGTTGAAAACTGAAACTATTATGTATCGTGTGAAGGAGGAGACTATAGCCGGACCTGTGAGTACGGCTACACGATAGTCGCCGGGCACCTATCGAGCTACTCTGCAGTCTGCTGTCAGGGATGGGGCAAATTGCCAACTAAGCCTTCTGAACGTCTGGAATGGCCAGAACCGGTCCTTCGAATTTAATTTACAGGACTTTGGTTTGTCTTTGACCTGGGGTCTATGTAGGACAGTAAATTGAACACAAGTTATCCACCAGTAAGCAAACCTTTCTTCAGAGAAATCCAATTCTCGGGTCTTCCATGACGTGTCCAAAGAATTGGGATTATGACCTAATTGAGTGATGTCTAACTGAATCAAATAAATATCCTACTTTTTAAAATAAAAAATTTGACCTAATATTGGGACTCAATTCTAAATCCTCAGTCAGTTGTCCAATTACAAATGAATGAGATCCCATTTTTGACGTGAAATTAGCAAATATCCTATCAGATATCCAAATGTGGTTCAAAATCCGTCAACACTATGCAAGGGTGTAAGGCTTGCCTAATTAATGGCAGAGTAAGGTTCTTGTTTGCCTACTAGCTGTGATGACGTTCTTACATGGGTTGATTAATTAAGTTGCACCAAGATAGAGATCCTACCAGAGGGGGTACAACTTGACATAGTGCACTGCACTCATGTTTACATGGGCTTTAAAGGAGTCGTCCTCCTACCCTATGAGATCCAAGTCGACCCAAAGCCCAAAATGAGTAGGAAATGCCAACCACACTTTCCCAACAACTCCCCAGGCACGCAGCTCACCATCCCCCTCCGATCAGCAATTAAAACTATCTAAAGAGGCGCACAACACCAGATTTGACCCTGGTACAACTAGGCCTGACCAGTGCACCTGATATGTGTGCCACCACCATGACATAACTCTTACCAACCGTAACCAGAGCAAACCTCAAATGAAGCAGTATCTACGGAGGTCCATGCATAAAGTTGCATGACAAAATGCAACTAAAACTATAAGACTGCATCTGCCATGCTCAAATCTTCACCATGTTGAAGCCATGGCTACCTTTAACAGCTACAATTTGACACTCTAAACAGTTAGAGCAACTCCACCTGGACCAGCAAATTTAACCCATATTTTGGTGTAACGTGAGGCATACGACTGGATTAGACCAAGCCCGCAGAGCTCACCCTGAATTGGTTAATCCTAGATCTGAGGGTAGGTGTCTTGGAGAGGGCGGAAGCATCGAGGGGTAGAACTATGCTCGTACTTTGTGTTTGCCTGTCTTGTATCTTTAATGTTTGCAGCACTCCCTGGTTACTGTGAAGTATATTCCAAAACTAGGTTCCTGTTTTTTTGGTCAATGATGTTTCTGATATTACTAAGAACTACAGAGGATGTAGTCTCCTTGTCTATTGGCTGGTTCATTGACTGTTGGGCCCAACCTTAGTGCTCCTTTAGCTGGTTAATGCATTGACAAAGGATCTGTGTAGCTGTGTTTAAAGCACTTCGATTCTATGCTGTGCAGTACTCTTTTACTTCAGCTGTCCATGTATATATAGAACTTTTTTTACAGCAGAGGCAATAATCTCACCCTGCCTTACAGAGCGAGACATGATTTGGCCCTCAACCTTGGGGCCAGATTTGGTCTCATATCCTATCCATTTACAAGGATCTATCCCTTGAATTACCGCTCTACCTTAGTTGAATATAGGACCATCGGTCCCAAACCATTTAGGACCGTTGAATTTTTTTTTGTGGGTTTTTTTTTTTTTTGGGGGGGGGGGGGGGGGGTGCGCTGATGCAAGGGGTAAGGGAGGCAGGGGGTTATTATACGATATATCAACGGTCCTAGATGGTCAGGTCCATTGGTCCTGGATCACCCAATATTTTCCAAGTATCTTGTTATTGTGCAGCTATTGTGCTTGGACTAAAAGATTTTGTTTTTCTTTTTTTGTTTGCAGTGGTATCCTGATACGAACTCTGGCTGATGCATCACATGATCATCACTCCCTTTCAGCACCACAGATTATTTTCGATGTTATTGGTTTCTGTTTAACGGTGACTACAACAATAATAGTTACAGTTTATGCAAAAAGACGGCTCAAAGAAATGCAGAAGGAAGAGGAGCTGCTATTGCAGTAAGCTTCCATTATGGTTCTGGTCTGTGCCAAAGCCGGGATGGGATCATTTGCCAGCCAAGCCTTGATAGATTTGCAAATAGGAACGCCATGTGCTGCTGGATTGAATTGGTTTATTCAGCTACTTCTCCTCGGCATGGTCTGGAAAGGAGGGGGATAGTCAAGATAGAATTGACAGCTTTACATACCAGTATGTTCATTTGTAAAAGGTAAAGAAATGTTGATCCTTGCCTTCCTCGTTGCACCCCTATGCCCAAACAAACCAAGCATCAACTGTACTTTGTATATAATTGAAATATGATAAGCCTCGTCTTGCTCTCATGGGTGCTTATGCCTGTTTTGCTGAACTTTTTCGTTGCGCTCGCATGTGGAATTTGACCTTTTCTGAGTCGTATTGTATATATGATTGAGGTGCACAGAAAGAGCCTTCCCCACCATATGGAAAAGCTAGGAGACATTTATGATTGAGGTGCACAGAAAGAGCATTCCCCACTGTATGTAAAAGCTAGGAGACATTAAGCTATAAGTTTGCCTTTTTGGCTTCCTAAGTTGATTGGCAATCAAAGAAAAGGGTAAGAACATGTTTTGAACATGCAGACAGGAGTGTTTCTGATGGCAAGGGTAGGAATCGAAACCCATATTTTTGGTACTTGCAAGTTTTGATAAACCTCGATATGATGGGGTTTGATGTTGCATATGCCTGATCGTTTGCTAACTTTAAAACATAGCAGTGGTGATAGGCGGGGCTGAACCATTAATTCGAGAGCGTCGTTGGACTCAATTTTAATTATCGTCGTAACTATAATAGAAGCGATGTGATGTGATGTGATGTGATGTGATGATGAATAGAATCTAATGAGAGAGAGATTCCGGGATCATAAAATGCCGCAGAGAGTAAAATTTTTGTAAAAAGGAAATACTTTTTCACTCTAAATTTGAAACAAAAAAGAAAAAAAGGTTCTGGAAGAAACAGTGACATCACGACTTGGATTTGGGCCACCAACGCAGACCAAATCGTCGTGGACTGAGCTGGCCATATTAAGGGTAAAAGACTCCGCTCTCCGTCAAGAGTCCTACGCGCCTATAGAACAAGTTAGTTTCACATGGACCAAAACTTGTCAATTCAAAGGAGATTGTACTAACAATCTAATCAAAGGAGATTGTCGGCTGTATGGTGGCCGGAGAAGGTGGCGATTTCTGTTGGTGTTTGTCTTCTGTGTCCTTTGGGTCTTGACATCGGTGAGTTGGTCAGAAAAGGTGGTGGTTCCGGCATCGACGTGGAAGCACGACAATCGAGACAGCGGTGCATGATGGGGCCACGTGTCTGGTATTTGGGTTGGGGTAGACAGACTGTTGGTGTTTTTTGATTGGTTAAGTTTTTGCATATTTATCTCGTTTTAGTTCTTAGTTATCCTGTTTGTAGCTGTAAGTTTGTCCCTTTTTGTTTTCTTTACTTGGTTATATTAGTTTGTTTTTTCCCTTTTTTATTTTATTTTATTATTTTTGTAGTTTAGTTTGTTTTTAATTTTGTTGCTGTAAATTTTTGTAGTGTAATGCTTATCGCATGAGAATGTCATCCGCATGTTAACTTTAATATCAATATAGGGTTATTACATCTTTTCAATATATATATATATATATATATATATATATATATATATATATATATATATATATATATATATATATAGGAGCTGATTCATTACTCACGCTAGCAACTTGGTTAAGTTGCTAGCGCGATCTGGACCGTCCACGCGCGATCTGTGGACGGTCCAGATCTGTTTTTTCTTCTTTTTTTAAGTCCGTCCGCTACATTATGTAGCAGACGTTTCTTTTGACAAATATACCCTTCACCCAATTTTGACTGTTCAACAAAAGCGTCGGTCCGCTACATAATGTAGCGGACATATATATAAAAAAGACAGACAAGCCCATTCCATTTCACTTCTCTCTCTCTCTCCCCCCCCCCCCCCCTATATGCTCTGAAGTACGACAGAAGATAGCTCCGCTTCGTCGCTTTGCTGTCGCGGTCGATGCCTCCTCAGCAACATCACAGGCCATGCTCAGGCCACCTCGTATAGTACTGCATTTCATCGTGTATGTATATATATATATATATATATATATATATATATATATATATATATATATATATATATATATTCAGGATTAATTAGAACTGCACTTCATCGTAAATAAAAGTACAAGAGTCAGAAATTTACAAGCTAATGTTGAGAATACCTAAGTGAATCCTCAACGATCATAGGGAGAGACCCCATCCTGTCATCCATGTTAGTCAAAGAATTATTTCTGTAACGCTACTTAACCAAAAGGAAACATAACAAAAATTATGATTTTGTGCGCCTTTGTCCGTCTGTCTAGCGAATTATCGTAACTTTATATAGGAAATCAACAGATTATCTCTTCTACTGTAAAGATAGTGATCCGGCTGCTTCCAAGGAAACGATTGCTCTAGTAAGTAGCTAATTTAATATGTTGAAAACGTTTATTGTAACATTCACAATAAACAGAAACTAAGGACAACGAGAGATGACTTACAAAGTAAAACTGAAATTGGGAACTTTTTTTAGGCTTTAGCACCTCAAAATGTAGTGTTTATAAAGCTTCATTCGAATGTACAAATTTTATAGTTAAATTATATTTTGGTCATTGGACATTAATATGTCCAAATTGAAAAGTGAACTCATTGATTTGGTCAATTAAAGTTTACATTAGCTGGGGTTAGTAAGAGTTTCGTTGGGTGATCATTTGCGAGCAAGGCGCATGACCCTTAACTTAGAGGCAAAATCGCCACGTCCTCTTACTCCTTGTTTTACTTATAAGATAAAAGACAATCATATTGTAATACTTTTAAAGTGAGGCTAATTGCAAAGTTTGTTTTCCAGTCACTCAAAGAAGCATGAGAGTTACTTTTAAATTTAAATCCTTTAGCAAGGAAAGTAGTGCAAATTTGGTCTTACCCTTTTTAAAACGCTTTGACTTTCTCTTTTGCTTTCCGTAACACCACCATCACAAAATCACCACCGGCATTAGAATGAACGCCAAACCGTTCAAACCAATCTGAACCGCTTAACTGAACCAAAGTAATCCGAATCGTCCAAAGATTTTAATGGTTCAATATCACTTTTCTTAAACTGACCTCGGTTCAGTTTGATTCTGTTCATATTTTTGAAACCGATCACAAGCTTAACCAAACCAACCTCTTAGAAGTGTCAATGGGCCGGCCCAGCCTGGGCTTAGCGGGCCAGCTGAGAAAACAAGTCAGGGCCGGGCTAAAAAAGAGGGATATACAGACTCAGTCTAAGCCCTGGCCCTAAGTCTAATATTTAGGGCCGAGCCCAACAAATTTTTTTTTTCAAAAAAATTGTTAGTCATTTTTGAAATCCTGAGATTATACTTCAAAGCCTTTTGACACTTCACCCACTTCATGAAATTATATTTAGAATTCAATTTACCTTTTTTTGTTTGAAACAAAAAGAAATTTAAATTATATAATTTTTTTATGTTTAGAACACATATGAAATGAAAATGTGATAAAAATTTTTAATTATTCCCTTAGCCTGTGATGCAGAACAAAGCAAATTCTGTAATAGAAACATTAAATGAAAGCCCACTCAGTAATCATAAAAAACACATCAACGTCACACACACCCACACTTCATTGCATATGTTAAAAAAAATACTGATCATATGAATTCTATAACACCTCCAAAACTATTAATTTAATTAAAAAGATCCAAAATGTCAAAAAGATGAAAATGTAATAAAATGGACTTTAAAAAAATTTGGTGGGGTGGGGGGGCGGGGGGCAACGGGCTAGGCCAAAAACAAGCCTTTTTTCCCAAATATTTTGACCTGGCCCTTGACCCTATGGACCAGGGCCGCACTATTCATGCTTAAGGGCCGGGCCGGCCCAGGCCATTTTAGGGCCGGCCAGGCTGGCCCGCAGCGGCCTGACCCTTTTGACACCTCTACAACCTCTGATATACTAATTTATTTTTTGTGACATTTATTGATAATTTTCATATACATGGTACTAAAGAAATTTAAATAAACAAAACCTTAAAAGTCAAAAGAAAATAAAATAATGAAAGTAGTTATAATACAAAAGTCTAATGATCGATGTGTCTTGTATATTTATTCATTCATGCATCAATGACAAAGGTATAACTAAGTTTCTATAATAATATATATCTTGAACAATGCTTAAATCTTACGTTAACACGAGCACTTAAATGCTGAACATAATAAGGTTATGTGTAATTTTAAAAGAACTATTAACTTCAATTTTGAATGACATTTGGATCCATTAGTACATGTACAAAGCGACAACTTTTCAAAGTTGTCACCGTTTAAACCGACTGAACCGAACCGTCAAAACGGATAATATTTGGTTCGATTCCGTTGATTTTTGAACCAACGGGTAAAGGTTTGGTTTGTGGTTTGACCTCCAAACTAAACCGTACTCACCCTTAGTTGGCATAGCCTCACCGCCGCTGCCATCGAATCCCACACACTTTCATTGCTATTAAAACCCAAAACCCAACCCCACCATTGCCACACTAAACCCGAACATCATCTTAACTACCATCGGAGTCCTAGACCACACCACCTAGCCTAACCCTGTCGTCACTGCTATCTAAACTACATCCTCATCTCCACTTCCTCCAAAAGCACAACCATCTAGCCCACCTCACCAACACTGCCACCTAAACTCCATCGACACCTACACTGCCACCAAAAGACTGATCCAACCATTTCATGCCTGTCCAAGCTCTACTATCCTACAAATCCGAGAGAGAGGGAGAGAGAGAGAGAGGAATTATATATGGTGGAGGTCGGTTGTTATGGTGAATAAGTTTGCATTGTGTGGGCGGCTAAGGGGGCTCAAGGTGGTGTTATGGTGGAAAACTATAAAAGCAAATGACTGCAACTGACATTTTTTACAATGGTGTGATGATTTTCTCCCCGAGGTAAGGGACCATGTGCAAGGTACATGACCACTTAACAGGGCTCTTATGAACCTCAACTAATGGAATGGTTCAATGTGCCAACTTAAAAGAAATTGTAATTCAATGACCAAAGTAAAATTCAGCCCATAGTTCAATACCATTCATAGATTTACTCTATGACTTCCTCAAAGCTATTTGCCATCAAGTTGGGAAATACTCTCAAAGATCAACTTTGCATATTAATCTTGTGTTTTGATGATCCAATCTCATTTAAGGTTTGGTAACAAACTTCTCTTTTTTAAAATTGGGCTAATTACACCTATGTCCCTGAGGTTTGGGGGTAATTACACTCGAGGACACAAAGTTTCAAAATGTAACACTTATGTCCGTTGACAAACGGAACCCTAAAAATTCTAACGGTTTTAACAAAATGACTTTATTACCCCTGACTTTAAAATAAATTACCCACTTAATTACTGATTATTCTTCCTCTCCCCACACCCAGCACCCACACACACCCCCACCCCCATTTCTGTCACTTCTGCATGAACGGAACGGGGTCAAGGACAGCCCCCAATTGCCACACCCCTGCTGCGGGGGAGAAGAGAAGAGATGGAGGGGAAGAGCGATGGCGACGTCGCCGGTGGTGGATCTGCTTTGTTCGGCGAATAACATAAGGGACTGCCGGAGGAGAAGGGGGCTGCCAGGGTGAGGGAAGGGGCTGTCGGCAGGGAAGGGGACTGCCGGAGGGGAGGGAAGAGGTTGCCGGGGTGAGGGAAGGGGCTGTCGGCGGGGAAGGGTACTGTCGGCGGGGAGTGAAGAGGTTGCCAGGGTGAGGGAAGGGGCTGTTGGCGGGGAAGGGGACTGCCGACGAGGAGTGAAGAGGTTGTCGGGGTAAGGGAAGGGGCTGTCGGTGGGGAAGGGGACTGCCGGCGGGGAGGGAAGGGGCTGCTGGGGTGAGGGAAGGGGTTGTCGGAGGGGAAGGAAGAGGCTGTCGGGGTGAGGGAAGGGGACTGCCGGCGGGGAGGGAAGGGGCTGCCGGCAGGGAATGAAGGGGCTGCCGGGGTGAGGGAAGGGGCTACCTGCGGGGAAGGGGACTGCCGGCGGGGAGGGAAGGGGCTGCCGGGGTGAGGGATTGGACCTAATTTGGAAATTAGGGTTTCGGGGAAACCCTAATTTGCAAATTAGGGTTTCAACGAAACCCTAATTTTGGGTTTTAAAATCCTAATCTTTAATTAAGGCTTGAATTCTTAATTTAAAAAGGGGTAGTATCGTCATTTTAAAAATATGTATTGATGACATCAGCAAAAAAATACACTTTTTGGACGGAACCCTAACGGATGGACACGGCTGATACATTTGAAACATGTTTGGTCACGAAATGTTACATTTTAAAACTTTGATTCCTTGAGTGTAATTACCCCCAAACCTCAGGAACATAGGTGTAATTAGCCCTTTAAAATTTTAAATATGTGTTTTTAATTGTAATTCCACGATTCAAAAAATTGAAGTGATGAAAGCGCTAAGAAGATAACACTATTCCAACTCTTTTTATGGGTGCAATCACAACTGCACAAATCGCACACAAGAAACGAAAAACTTTTCCGTACTCTTATCTGTTCGAGGCTTTTGCAAATCTGAACACAAGTGCTCGAAACGTCGTGATTGACTACCTATAGTGACAAATTTGACTCTCAAGACCATAGATTCTTATACTTGGCCAACGGATTTCCAGATCATTCTTGGCTTAGTCAAACGTGCGAGAAGACAAAGTGAGAATGAAACGGAAAAGTGACCAATGGGAATGAAAGAAAAATGTGCAAGTCAGAGATGGGCCTGAAACATAAACAGCCGTCGCTTGGCCACTTTGGCACTTGGCATTACCAGCACAGAAAGTGCCATTAACCATAAGGCCAAACAATTCTTCACCCTTTAATGGATGCCGACGTTTAATTATGCGATTAAACAAACCAACGAATGTCTTTCTCAGCCTCGACTGACTGGAATTCAATGCAAAGAACCCTCGTTCAATGGCACCAACCTCTTCTCTGTCCATTAAATTTAGTCCACTTTTTGGTCCTTATTATTGCGAGTCTTCTGGCTGTGGGGTGATGCCATAATGGTGGTGGTGGTGGTGGCTTGTAGTTGGTGAACGGAATAAATGCCCTGCTGAGACAGAAGGGGAGAGAGAGAAAGCAAAGTAAGACAGAAAGGCTTCTTCTTTTTTTTCTTAACTCTCCCATTTCACCAAAATAATACATCTCACAGATAGATACAGATTTAGAGAAAGAAAGTGACTAGTGAGAGTAGTGTGGTGTGGGGGAAGAAAGGGAAAGATGACGATGCACTATGTGTAGAGCACGTGGTACAACCGTCCAGATACATGTCCAGCCTTTTCTGTATCAGCAGTTAGTAAACAAATTGCCTGCCCACCTGCTCCCCTCGGCATCTCAAACGTAGGATTTGGGGCTTTCAAGATCCACCAAGATAATACCCAGAACTCCTTCCACTAATAAATTCATCCAATTCATTCTATTTCATCTAACGATTGTAAATATGTACTTCATTTTCTTGCTTGGTTTTACCAAGATTCAGCTATAAAGGTGTCATCTTTTATTTGCAAGGATGCTGATTTTGTTCATTAAGTGAAGCCCACTTACACAGAAGTAGCACTGGGGAGTCTTACAGTTTGATCCGGCATGTATAATGCTGGACGACGGCGTTTTGGAAATGAATGGTTTAGGCAACTTTGTCTCACCACTATTTTCTTGCTGGCGTCTCAGTTCGCCGGAGTATCTCCGGCCACCGAGAAGGAGATCTTGCTTCAGTTCAAGGGGAACATTACAAGTGATCCTTATAATAGTTTGAGCTCATGGGATTCAAGTAAAACCCCTTGTCAAGATTTCAGTGGGGTGTTCTGTAATTCTGCTGGAAATGTATACAAGATTTTGCTGTGGAATACTAGTTTGGCTGGAGTTTTATCTTCATCCCTATCAGGATTGAAGTCCCTGAGGATTATTTCCTTATTTGGTAACAGGTTTAGTGGCAATATCCCATCAGAGTATGGAGAGATTAATACGTTGTGGAAGATCAATTTGAGCTCCAATGCTTTATCAGGGTCAATCCCAGAATTCCTTGGAGATTTATCAAATATTAGGTTTCTTGATTTGTCGAATAATGGGTATGTTGGAGAGATACCATCAGCTTTGTTCAAGAATTGTTATAAAACCAAGTTCATTTCGCTTTCGCGGAACAATCTTTCAGGTTCAATTCCTGTATCCATTGGGAATTGCTTGAACCTTATTGGGATGGACTTTTCATTCAATGGTTTGAGTGGTGGGTGGCCTTCAGAAATTTGTGGCATTCCAGGGTTAGTGTACTTGTCTTTTAGGAGCAATGTGTTGTCAGGAAGTGTTCAAGAGCAGGTTTCTGCGTGTGGGAGCTTGGAGCTTTTGGATCTTGGCAGCAACATGTTTACTGGGTTAGCCCCTTTCGGTGCTCTTGAATCTACAAATCTTACTTATTTCAATGTTTCAAATAATGGGTTTGAGGGGGAGATTCTGGTGCTGGAAAGCTGTAGCGAGAGATTGGAAATTCTTGATGCTTCTAAAAACGAATTTTATGGGGAGATCCCATTGAGTTTCACAAAATGCAGCGGACTGAAGGTCTTGGACTTGGGGTTTAATAGGCTAAATGGAAGTATTCCAACTGATCTTGCAGATTTGGAGAGGCTTTTAGTTATTCGACTGGGAAACAATTCGATAGGTGGGACTGTGCCGGCTGAGTTTGGGAGCATTGAATGGCTTCAAGTTCTGGATTTGCACAACCTCAATCTAGGTGGCGAAATCCCTGATGAAATAAGCAACTGCAGGTTTCTCCTAGAGCTGTGAGTCTAATTACCAATTTCCAGTTTTGTCTTAACAATTCAGCATTGCTTTGAGTACAATCCTAAAGAAAATGTCTAATATGTTGATGCAGGGATGTCTCTGGTAATGCTTTACAGGGAGAAATTCCACAGACCCTTTACAACATGTCATACCTAGAAATTCTTGATCTTCATCGAAACCAGCTTAATGGAAGTACACCATCAACACTAGGAGATTTGCATAATCTTCAGCTTTTAGATCTATCAGAAAATTCACTATCTGGATCGATCCCAGATTCACTGGGGAATTTGTCAAACTTAACTCATTTTAACCTTTCTTTCAATTTCTTATCTGGTGTTATTCCTTCGCTTCCCACCATTCAGAAATTTGGAAGTGCAGCATTTTCTCACAACCCAGGGCTCTGCGGTGCTCCTTTGGACACGCCATGTGGCACAGCTTCTGCGACAGGAAAACCCAAGCTGTTGCGTGTTTCTGCCATTGTTGCAATTGTTGCTGCTGCCATGATCCTAACTGGTGTTGTGGTGATAACCATCATTAACATGAAGGCTCGTAAGAGGAGAAGAGAATACGAGACAACAGTTGTAGAGAGCACCCCACTAGGTTCAACCAATTCAAATGTCATCATTGGGAAATTGGTTCTGTTCAGCAAGACTTTGCCCTCAAAGTACGAAGACTGGGAGGCTGGTACTAAGGCTTTGCTTGACAAAGAGTGCCTGATTGGTGGGGGTACAATTGGAACAGTCTACAAAACAGAGTTTGAAGGTGGGATCTCAATCGCAGTGAAGAAGCTCGAGACTTTGGGAAGAATAAGAAATCAAGATGATTTCGAGCATGAAATTGGACGGTTAGGAAACCTTCTACACCCTAACCTCATTGCTTTTCAAGGTTATTATTGGTCCTCTAGTATGCAACTAATTTTATCTGAATATGTTCCAAATGGCAATCTTTATGATAATTTGCATGGAGTTAATTATCCTGGCACGAGTACTGGTGTGGGTAATACAGAATTGACTTGGTCTAGGAGGTTTGAGATTGCACTAGGGACAGCAAGAGCGCTGGCATACCTTCACCATGACTGTAGACCTCCAGTTCTTCATCTCAATATTAAGTCCACTAACATTCTGTTGGATGAAAACTACGAGGTAAGATTGTCTGATTATGGGTTGGGAAAGTTTCTTCCCCTGCTCGATAATTATGGGTTAACCAAATTCCACAATGCAGTTGGGTATGTCGCACCAGAGTTGGCTCAGAGTATGAGACAGAGTGATAAATGCGATGTTTATAGCTTTGGGGTAATTTTACTGGAGCTGGTTACTGGGAGGAAACCGGTGGAAAGTCCCACTGCCAATGAGGTGGTTGTTTTGGGTGAATATGTTAGGGGGTTGATAGAGAGGGGCTCTGCTTCAGATTGCTTTGATAGAAGTTTGCGCGGTTTTGTTGAAAGCGAGCTGATTCAAGTTATGAAGTTAGGTTTGATCTGTACTTCTGAAATGCCTTCTAGGAGACCGAGCATGGCCGAGGTTGTTCAGGTTCTCGAGTCCATCAGATCCGGATCAGGTTTATAGAAGTGGACCAAGGTTTGTGGGAATCTCCATGGTGGAAGAACAGTGTCTCTTATACAGGAAGGGACAAGGAAATGGGAGTACTATGTTGGCATGGGGTTTTGAGTTAGGGGTGGAAAGAGTAGGAGAGACAGTCATCTAGAGCATAAGAACAGAAGATTCTTTTGTATTCTTTTTGTGAGTAATTCTGCAATACGACCCATTCTTTCTTGTTTCTTATTTGAATAGCTCAAGTAGAATCACTTATGTTTCTACACTTTGAGCAATTGGACCTTAGAAAAGTTGGAAAGAAGACAACTTGAAAGATTGGCTAATTGCTGTTCTGCCTAACCTTTTCCTCTGACCATACCATGGGTACTTCCAAGATGACAGCAATAGAAGGAACCTTGTGTAATCAAAAAATATCTGCACATCATCTTCTGCACAAAGATTTGGAAATGAATTTCATTCAGTGATAAATGCCTATGAACAATCTTCAGAACTAGAGGGGACCAAGGTAGGTATGAGTGACATAATGCTTAGTGTGGGGGGAAGATTTTACATGCTCATAACCGAAAACAGTATGGGCTGAAAAAGGAACTGTAGATGTAACTTTTGTGCCCTCCCAATGAAGAGAGGAAGCAACTGATTAGAATTGTAATATGTGTGTTCAGCTCCGGTAGATGACCGCTCTGCCTCATCGATCTAGGATTTAGAATTATCGTTTCACCTTACAATTATGATTTTGCACGCCTATGAAGCCATTGGCCTACCAATTTCCAAATTATGCATTGCGATTAGAGCATCTGCATTCTTGTTACTTCAGAAGGCTTCAAGCTAAAACCCAATGACCACTCTGGATGTCCTGCAACTTCAGATCTCCAACAAGAGCTTATTCTATGAAATATCTTTATCTTCTTAACTTCTTACCTGATGCTAAAATGAACTCGAAGCAATTTCCTTTGCAAAGACTTCAGGATTCAGTAACTTTCCGGATACGTTCTATGACTATAGGAATGTCGTTTTTCTCCAACGTAGTAAAACAAAGCCGAAACCACCCTGGTTCAATGCAGTGACAGGACGACCCAGGAGTAACATTAATCTTGGCAACGTTCAACAACTTATCCCATAGCTCAAGCTCCCCTTTCTCACTATAGGAGCGGAGTAACCTACTCATGTCAGCCCAGCAATAAAAGCCTCCGCTGCTCTTCATGCAGTCAATACCCAACTGCTTCAATCCATCCACGAACTCAATGTACATCCTTCGCAGTCTTTCTCTGTTTGTTTTTATGAAATTTTGAATAAACTTTGCATCAGAGAGCATAGAGATAAGCAACCGCTGGGTTGGGGCTGAAACAGATGAAAATCTTGCCATTTTTTTTGCAGCAACCAGAACATTCTCATTGAAGGTGTAGACAACCCCAACCCTAAACCCAGGAAGAGTGAGGTCTTTCGAGAGACCATAAACTATATGAACTCTGTTCCGATCAAAATCTTCAGAATCAATGATTTCTGCCATGCTGACAAACTCTTCACTTCCATGGGTGGACCCTGCTAATATCTCGTTAGAAATTATATGGATGTTCTTTTCTCTAGCAAAGTCTAATAGGTTATAAAGTGTTTCCCGGTTGAAAAGATTGCCCACAGGATTTGAAGGGTTTGAAATTATAACCCCGCGAACTTTAAGACCCCGTTTCTTTGCCTGGTTGAATGCTTGGTCCAGGGCCGTTGTACTTAAACTGAAGTTGTCTGCACTGCGGCAGGGAACCGGTATAATCTCCACCCCGGTACGCCATTTGACATCCCTGTCAAGACTGCGGAGCAGATTTTGAGATTAGTTTCAATGTAAAATAGACAGAAAAGTAGAAACCTTGCAATGGAGGTAATGAAATTTACTCTGGGTAATATGGTGAGGGAACAAGAAATGCATTTCCTGCATCGGCCAAGCAGAAGCTGAGCATCTCGATTGCAGGTGTCGCACCAGCAGTTAATACAATTTGAGATGGGTTGAAGGACACTGTTTTTTCCATGATTTGAGACATGAATCCAGCCACTGCCTGCAGATTAGCATAAGAGCACAAAGATCAAAAAGCAACTTCACACAATTGACCACCAAATTATTTGTTCAATTACACGATGACACCATCTACAGACCGTAGAATTGAAAGAGGCTGAGACTTCAATTTACAAGAGGCACGCTTCATGTTACCACACAAGAAAGACAACATCGCGAGGAAAAGTGAGTAGCCATGAAAATGTTCCCACTAAGTACCAAGCTGTTGTAAATTTGGTATGAATGGGATGGATACAATACCATAAGTAGCAACTCGAACATGAACAAGGTCTAGAAAAATAGCAGGCAAGATATGCACGTAGTGGATAGTATATTTGAATTTGAGTATCTCCACAAGATTTCATTCAAGTATGGTGTTGTTGTTTAGAATGAAAAACTAACCATTCCATAATGCTTGGAGTGCTTCATGAAGAAATCCAAACTTGAATATGAAGACCGCATAGAATTTAGACTTGGACTGGCAAGCACATTAAAGGTTTGGCTACATAGTTTAATAAAGACTGCCAGTTATTGCCAAGGCAATTAGAGCAGCTACCCGAACAAAATGAACCATCTAGGACTGTTGCAAGACTAAATTTGCTTCAGCAGCTACTATCATTGCCCTGGCAATGATTTGCCAGATGCATTAACCATATTCATTTTGTGTCACACAATGGACTCAAGTTTATAAGCACCATTTCCTTTTCACCCCCCATTCCTCCACCCCCCAACACCACCCACAGGTATAGTACCAAAACCCTGAGAATTCAAATAACTCAGAACACAAAAGAGGAAGTAAACCACTAAAATTTTGCACAAATAACTTCCACTAGATTGTGAATATCAAAAACTCCTTTCCTCCCACTAGCGAGTAATTCCAGAAGGTAAATGCCACAGGCCCACAGTAACCTACACCAAAGCTTTTATAGAATGAGAATATCTTCAATCTGCACTACAAAGTAACTTTGCTTTCATAATCCACTTGACATGGAGTTAGATTCAAATAAAGTGGAGATGCAACCATCCAGCCATTTTTGCATCCAAGGCATAAGCTTTACACGAATTAATGACTTCTCAACTAACCGCATACAAAGAATATCAGATTGCGTAGTTGATGACTGTAGTAAGTGAAGCATAGTTTCATCTTGAAGTTTTACAGCCAAAAAGGTATGTATATACAGGAAAGTTGGATCTTTACCACTTTGAGTTCCATCAACCCATCAAGTGGCTGATAAGTAGCAATCCCACTGATACTCAAATCTCGGCCAAGAATTGACTCCCTTGCATTCGCAGCTAGCCATTTTTGAACCAAATCCAAGGACAACTACAATCACCAAATCCCCAGTATTTCATTAATCAGTACACTTTAACAAAATCACCCGAAAGAAAGTAGACAAAACTATCTCCCACTTCAGCCTCCGAAAAATGCTAAATCCACAAAAGAAAGAATTTTCCAAATGACAAAATATAGCTATACTGTTTTGTACCATATGCTCTAAGATATTTGTAGATACCCACCAAGAGCTATGCATGGTTGTACATAATCAATAACATTTGTACCCTTGTGTCTCTCACCATTTTTCCAAAAATTTACAAATATACGTGCTTACCCACCTTGTTTTCGGCCAATCCAAGCTGGATAACACCGTCTGGGCTACTTTCAACATCGTAAGGATCCTCAGAAACCCTCTTCAATCCCACATAATACGGGGTATCAGCCTGTCTGGCAACAGAATTAGCCCTGCCTGACACATGAGCGGCCCCACCCGAGCCTCTAGGAGACAAAACCAACCTAGACTGAACCCTATGCAACCCCGCCGGCGGGTCTGGTGGGGTGGGTTCCGGGTCGGGTTCAGAACGGTGGCGTTTGAGGTAGAACTGGAGGAAGTAGAAGAGAGCACAGGGTATTATAGAGCCCAGCACCAGGCCGCCTCGGCCTTGTACTACGCCTTGTAAGGGGACTATGACCCTCATGGCCGTTTTAGCTCCGCCGCCGCCTCTGCCGCCGCCAGTGGTGGTGGTTTCTTCTGTTTGGGTCATTCTTGGAACATGGTGGCTGGCCGGAACTGTACGGCGCCGCCGCCGATGGTGGTGGTGGTCTTGCGGGCGGAGAGTACAAAGGAATAGTGAGAGGATGGCTCTCTCTCTCTCTCTCTCTCTCAAGAGTCTACAAGAGTAATGGTTTTTAATGATAAATTATTTTGAGGATTTTGCGGCGTTGCCGTTTCTTGTTTGGGGGAAGAGGATGACTCCAGTTGGGATATTTTCATTTTCACTGATTGGGTTTCCTTAAATGTCCCTGTTGGCAGATTAAGAAATAATACGGCCTAATTTAAATTTACATTTAGGTCTCCCTGTGGGAAAGAACGTTTTATTATGAATATAATAATGACATAATTTTCGTTTCTAGAAACACGAAGGTTCTATTAAGAACGAAGAGAAATACAACCTACTCCAGTATTGGTTGATCAAGAAACTAATTCAATATTAAAGAAGCAATATCTCAGTTACGGTACTGTTGCTGCTAAAATATATGTTTCGGGTATGTTCCGGAACTCTAACCTAAACTGATGACCTCCAAGATAGAAAACGAGTGACTGTCGGGTGGGTGTCCTGTGAAAAAATTACAAAAGGAAATTGTACGACGTAAGAGATACTTCGTACTATGTTATTTGCAATCTCAAACAGTGATAATTGAATATTTCGAGGGGGTTATTGTAGGCAACAGTACGTGTTTGTTATGGAATTTGCATGCATTAATTGAAGCTGGTTAACTCGAGGCATCCTTCTTCTTCGAGAGTGAGATGTCTGTCCTGGCAGCTTTATCAACTCGAGTCTGAGATCTCCGTAGAGGCTAATATCTTTCGAGGCTCGATTTTCTTCTTGACTAACTTCTTTCGAGCTTCTTAGTTTTTTTAACAATAATAATCAAGCCCTCCCTTTATTCGGGCAGTACCAGACACAATTACATGCACAAAACTAACTTCATTATATCAACCAGTGGTTTGGAGCGTTGATAATGTATATTTGCCTTCATAAGGACACTCGATTTTTTACAATATAAGAAAACTAAGATTCACTTGTTGCATAAAAAAAATATGTTTCAGAAAAAAAAAAAAAAAGGAGGAATTGATACAATCGTTGTATTTTAGCCAGTTGAATATCATTTGTGAACTTGCGACACATCAATGATAACTTTAATTTTTTACGATAATAAAGTAGAGCGTAGAAGATTAATCATTTTCGTAACAACGAATCCCTTGATGTCTTAAACTGCTTTTTTGCTTAAGACAAGATTTCAGATTTGTACCTTTTATTGTAAACCACGACCATAAGGCAAATCCCACCAAGGCCCACCAATGTATTACCAAAGGGTTTGCTACAGTTAGAACAGAACATTATTGTTTTGATCGAAACATAAAGGTTGCCTTGTACATTTCTTGTCATTTGTCGTACTTCAGGATCATGGACATACTAAATTGGCAATCTTTGGTTGTTCAGAGGTTTTATGGAACGGAGCAAGCAAGTGAATCAGATCACAAAGGAAGTCACCACGTTAATTTGCTAAAAATGCTCCTTCTCCTAATATATTTTCCTACAAAAGGGGTGTTTAATTTTCCTATAAAGCAAGGAGTTTATTAATCGTAGAGGATTATTAATACAACAACTGAACGTATCTTTTCGTATCCGGGACATGAAATTATTATCAACAATTAAATTGCTACCAAGTTTATGAGCAACTAATTGGTGGAACAACTTGTTATAAGAGTATCGCAGGAATATAATGAGAGCGCTTGAGTTGAACGTTAAGTGCTCTTGTCTTAAAACAATGTTGTGCGCTTTTTAGTTAAGGATGGTAGCAAATTTGTCTTTCAAGATAAAAACAGGTGAATTGTTCTAATGATGACTAGACATAAATTTTGAATGAGAAAGAACAAGAGAATGTCGAGTACGGAAGAACGAGGCTCGCGGACTTCGGCATCTACAATCTATTAAAGACGGTCAAATGATCCTCCACGTACCATTTAACAATTTTTCAATCCAACAGACACCACGAAAGGTTGTTTCTTGAACAAACATAAGTAACTAAAATTTTTTGAAAGTGCACCTAAAGGGGCCTTTTTTAGCTCTCGCCTGCACAGGACCGGGAGCACGTGTGCGTTAATGCACATGTTAGTCCATGTCCGTGCTCACTGTATGTTACTAGAACACCAGACCCTATCACACGGGCAATGTAGGATTCCCACATTTTGAACCTTGAACTTCTTTAGTTTTATCAAACGATGAGATCTTAAGTCCCGATTATGGAACGGCGAGGCCTGTGTACTTATTTATAAAATAGTACACCTAGGAATGGTGTTTCCGCAACAAATATGGAATTTTTTTTTCCCTAGAAGTGTACCAAAAAGGGCCTTTTAAACCGTTGCCAGCGCGGGCGTGGGCGCACGTGTGTGTAAACGCAGACCTTAGCCCATGTCCATGCCCACTTAATGTTACGAGAACAACGGATGTATCTAGTGGATAGTCTGAGATTGCCATATTTTGACAGGAACTGATCCATTGATCGCGAGGGTAAAATAAGATAAGTTTCCCGCGCCGATCTGACTGTTCATTTGGCCCAATAGACGCGCCAGATTTTGTCGTCACATAATGTAGCGAACGACGGAAAAAAATGCAAAAAATAAATTTGAATCGTCCACATCTTGCACGTGGACGACCAGATCATGCGGGCAACTTATCCCATTTTGTCCACGCGAGTAATGGACCAGCTCCCTATTTGGACCCTTCAACTTTACTTTTTCAAAATTTGTAATCTTAGATCTCCTTAAGCACTTGGCAAAATGGTGTGATTCTTGTTGGGCCTTACATCTCGTAGCATAGACTATGAAATCTAATTATTGGAAAATCCGCTTCATGCCTCATTATCATAATTATTGAATCTAGAATAGACAAATTAAAGTAAAAGATCCATATCATGATTGGCCACCAAAAGGCAAAATTTTGCATAGACGTGCCTTTTAGCGGCAAATTAAACAATAAACAAATATTTAAGAGCTCGAGGATGACGATTTCATTTATCTATTCAAAAGTAAACACGATTTTTTTTATTGCCTTCTCCTCTTAAATTAACGTACATGTTTGTCTTAGGCTACCAATGGATGCTAATCCTCCGTACTCTCTTTTATTGCAAATATCCCGATGAAATTCGAACATATGACCGTACCAAATAAAATAATAATAATAAGCTTTTGCCGTAAGATTTACAATACATTTTCCCCCTTTTTATCTTCCCAAGCTTACAAACAAGCTGAGAAGGAAGTTGGAGGGTACAGGAGGCATTACCGGACCTGGAATATAAGAATTTTTCTGAAGCAAGCTTCCATCGAACTGATCCACCCTTTGTTTACAATAAGAAGAAACATTGATCTAATCTAACTTTAGCGTACGGGTCTCTCCATTTGTAAACCCCAAGGAACCCCCCACGAGAGAACCAAGATGCTTGCCTATCATTCAGTTGTCATAAGTCCTTCAACACTTCAATGCAATACAAAATTTGACTTTTGTCTACTTCCAACCAGAACAATCCAACCTTTCAAGCCAATTGTATAACGCAGTTTTAGGCTTCAACCCACGAGAACCATAGATTACATCTTGTACACTAGGGCAAAATTGACATGGTTAGTTGTTTATATCATCAGCTTTGTGAGCAACCCACATGCTTAGGGGCGTTTATGCTCTATTTTTGGCGCTATCCAGCCACAAGAAGTAAACTTCAAGCGGTTCTTATTTTGATTCAGCTAATACTTTTAACTACTTTCTTTTTTGAGTACGCATCAGTGTCTTACAATTTTTTGCCCCTACGTATTCTTCTGCTCAAATTTTCATACCTATCTTTTCTATTAACTTCACAAAAAATTTAAATATCAGCAATTAATAAGTCTAATACAGTTGAGAGAGGGGGATGCATAATTGAGTTCCAATATAGAAAATTAAAACCTGGTAGGCTATGCAAAAAGGTAATGGATGTGGATGTTTGAGGCTTGGATTTGAAGGGGGTTGAGTGTAGTCCATGGCTGCAACAAAGACAAAAGAAGAACATCAATGCTTGTTGAAGATTACAGAATGTGTTTGGCTGGAAGAAAACTCGACCCCTCAAGCCTAAATAAGTCCAAAAGACACTCATCATGGGTGTGCTGCTTCGTATTGTCGTGGATAGAATTTCAAGATGAATGCAACACTTTGTGACCTTGGATGAGATTGGAAGCAATATACAGATGAGTCTTGCTTGGACAATTTTGTGGGAAACCCCTATTCCTTGTTGAGTGTTGGGATTAAGTTAAAGTTGATCTTTCTTGTATTTCCAAAAGCATTAAAACGATATCAAGGGGATTGAATATGACCATTTGCAAAGTAAAGAACACTACGTTGATAGCTCTCCCAACATAAACCCTTCAGGATTTTATTCTAAGGGGTGCTATTTTTTGATAACACACAAATAAAAAATATTCAAAAGGTCTTATTAAGTTTCATGAAAATCACTAATGACTCATTACAGCACAAAAAAAGCGAATACAAAATAGATATTTCAGTGTTTACAAGCGAATATTAGGACCATAATACAAAATATTCCGACGCAACTCAGGATCCGCAATAAACTCGTCAGAGTTGAACTCATCGCTAACTCTACTTAAATGCCAAGAACTAACATCACGACGCACAATAGGAGCATTGTCCGTTACTGTTGGAATCGGAGACTATTAAATATTATCTTGATTTCTAAACTCATTCTTATTAGAGTGCATTGATTCTTCCAACTTTACTTTCTTTTTAAAAAAAATTCCATTTTGAAAAAAAAAAGTCATTCATAAACAACTAAAAAACATTTTAACTTCCTAATTTTAAAACTAAATTACCAAACAAGCTCAAACTCAACTACATAGAGAATTCTAGTGGCAAGTTTGAGCAGTATCCTAACTCGTACAAAACTATATTGAATTTTTAATTACCTAACGTGATGTGTAATTAGTTAATTTTGGTTTACTTGAGAAAGAAGCATATTATGTGATGTATTAACGATTAAAGTTACTGCTTATTTGCACTATTTTAATTTTATTATAAGGTTGTTTAATATTTGCAGGACATAGTTACATTTCTTATTACTTATTAGTAAGGCCCTAATGCAGCTTCTTTTTTTCTTCTTTGTTTTATTCAAAAATGAATTTACTCTGAAATTGATTGGTTTAATAGAGCTTTTAGTTTAGTTTTGAAGTAAAATTATCAATTTTTTAAATCTTTTTTCTTTCTTTGTAGATTCACTATAAATAATTAAGTAAACCAGAACGAGTCTAAATAGACGGTAAACAATCCCTATTCAATCAATTTTCAAGCAAGCAGAATATTAAATATAATGTTGTTTTCCAAATGAAAATGAATGTTTAATTACCTAATTTGATATGCAATTAACTATGAAAATCCAATTAGGTCACATATCTCAATCAACAATCTCAAATGCTCAGTTAATCACCGATCAGATTTGAACAATCTAGGTCTGTAATTGTAAATCTCAAATGCTCAATCAACAGTCTCAAAGCAACAATCTCAAAGCAAGATCTATAAATCACCCTCAGAGCAACAATCTTAAATGCTCAATCAACAATCTCAAAGTAACAATATCAAATTCTCAATTAATTGCTAGATTTGAACAAAAGAATACCTCTTTGCCGTCGTCGATCCACTAGTTGTCTTTTTCCAGTTCCACGACTATCAGAACCTTAGATCATGGCTGTCGGCTGGCCAGTGCTATCGGAGAGAAAGACCTGATCGACTGGTCGGTGGTCGTCAGGGGATCGTGGCTAGTGGGCTCCACTCCACCGCGTCACTCGTCAGAACATTAGATTATGGCCGCTAAGATCAAAGAGAGAGAGGAAAAAAAAGAGTCGCATGTCGTGGTTGTCGTCAATCGTCGAAGTCGCGGGTGGGTGTCTGTTGTTTGCTGTCGTCTATGATTTGTTAGAGTGGGCAAGTGGGTGAGGCCGTAGGGGTGCAACTTGGGCCGGGTAACCCCGTGGACAACCCGTGCCAGCCCGCAAAAATATGGGCATGGACTTACTTTTGTAGTGACTGTGGTGGACGTGGGCTCAAAATTTTGAGCCCGTAAAAAATATGGGCTGGACATGGGCAAAGGTTTCTACAAGCCCGTCCAGCCCGTGGGAAAACCAGCCCGTCTAACTATTATATATATATATATATATATATATATATATATATATATATATATATTTTTTTTTCTTTACTCATTAAAAATCGTGAATCACATAAGTCTATGCAATCTTGACCCTCAAACTCTTAACCTAATAGAATACTACTCTATTTCTTTTTTGTACTTTCTGAACTCTCAGCCCTCACTTCGACAAAGTCAAATCCTCAAAGCGAAAGGTATACTCATATTCTTGTCTTATTTTTTTCTGAACCAGGTTGAGCGACGGTTTTCACTTTTGTTCATGTTTAAAGATCTTTGAAGACTTTACTTTTTCTACTTTATTTCTTATTATAGGATTAGAGATTCTTATCTTTTTCTCTCTCATTATGTCCCAAATAGTTGTTTCCATGCTTATATTTAAGTTTTTTTTTTGAGATTTTAATGTACTTTATTTCATTATCATGACTAAATTGTAGAATTGGATGGTCAATGATATGTTTCGAAATCGTTTTAAAAAAAAAGTAATTTTTAACCACGAACAACCCGTGGACAACTCGCGTCCAGCCCGTGTTCACCAAAATTTTGATGGGCTTGGCGTGGACACATATTATTTGGCCCGTAGATGGGCTGGGCTGGACATGGACATGACTTTTGGAGAGTGGGCTGGTCATGGTCTAACCTTTGGGCCCGTCCAGCCCGCCCAAGTTGCACCCCTGTGAGGCCGTGAGGTGAGACTGTGGGAGCTGTCGCACGGAGAAAACAGAGAGACCAGCAGTTGCCGTCTCTAATTTGTCGAAGTGGCCGAGTGGGTGAGGCCGTGAAGGTGAGACTGTGGGAGCTATCGCACAGAGAAGACAGAGACCAGCAGCTGTTGTCTGTAATTTGTCGAAGTGGGTGAGGCCGTGAGGGTGAGACTATGGGAGCTGTCGCATAGAGAAGACAGAGAGCAGCAGCTGCCGTCTACAATTTGTCAGAGTGGCCAAGTAGGTGAAGCCGTGAAGGTGAGACTATGGTGTATGAGAGTTGTCGTAGTGTCGCACAGAAAAGAGAGAGAGTCGCAAACCTGTGCCTGGCTGTGAATTGTGAAATAAATTTATTTTTTTTAAGTTGAGGGGGTACGTTAGTCCCCCCCCCCCCCCCCTCCTCCTTATGAAAGGGTAGGTCTGCCCCTATTAAACCCAGGTGCTAACTTCAGTGTAATGGTTTATGGTTGAGAAACGCTATTTCTAAAGGCCCCCAAGCACCCTCAAATGCTTTTTCATTCTCTTTTTGTCGCTAAAAATGTATTTTAGTGATAAGTATTGACTTTTCATAGACAAACTAGGTGGCAAATTATGTTAGGAGGTAAAAATAGTGTTGGAATTTTTTTTTAATAAATGGCACTTGGGATAAAATTGGTTGTGACTGTTCAAATTTTTTTAGTTGAAAGTTACAACTTTTCATGGTGACTTTTGATTAAAGAGTTATGACTAGCCAAACCTCTTCAAAGATGCCTTGGGTGCAATAAGTGTCAACACACCCATTCATGATGACAAAAAGTTCATATTTCTCTCTCACTAGATAACTTCTATTTGGTTACTAGTCACCGGTCGTGTCTGTTTTATTTTGGGAGGTAGAATTATTGTAACCCATTGTAGTACATGGACAATGACTGTTAGTAAAATATCACAAGATTGGATGAAGAATGCCTAACCCACGTTGTAACCGTTAGGACGCATGATAAGAAAATAATGAAAAAAATCGATCAATATAACCCTTGATGTTATTTTTACGTCTTAACATAGATTAATCGGTCAGATGGCTTTGTAAACCCCCTTATATGAATGAAATATTACTCATCTTGATAAAAAAAAAAAGCAAAAATTGTTCGATCAATTCTCCTTAAAAAAAATAAACATTTGACATAGAGAACAAATAAGTCATCCTTTTCACCATTTTTGTGCAACAAATGCACCGTGGAAATTGATCCTTTGCTTGGGCATGCATTAGAAAGTGAATTGGAGTGGATTGTTGCACACAATCAAGATTAGATGTAATGTTTTTGGTTCAAAGATAGTTATAACTAATTAAATCTCTCCAAAACTATCTGCTGGTGCAATTTAAATAAGCTTGGTTACTTATCTGCAGATAGTAGCAAATGGTTGCATATTTTATCTCAGGAGACGGATTCTCTGTAATTTGTTCCGGTATAAGCTTAAGAAAAAGAACATTTAATGTTTAATTCGGGCATTCTCCATTCGCATTCAACGATATTTTCCATACAAATAGTCTCCCCCATTATGTTTACATAGAAATGGGTAAATTGTTGCTTCTCAAGTTTTAAATCAGATAGTGTTTTGAAATTAATTTTGAAGTCATGAGTTCAAAACACAAGAATATCCTTCCAAAAACCGAAAGCAATGCCATATGCATAATTAACCCTCCTCAAAACGTGTCATCTCCTTGCGCAATCTTCTTCTTCTTCTTCTTCTTCTTTTTTCCCCTCTAACTAAAACATTGTAACAAGAATTTATTTATTTTAATAGATTAGATTAGATGATGCCTTGAGTGCTATGCTATCTATCCGACGTATATACCTTTATTCTATAATGACTCAAAAAATTAAAAAGGAATTTATTAGATGACTTATTTTTATTTCATAAACCTCGAAGACCTTATAGTTGGAAAGTTGGTGTCGCAGAGAACACCACCTTCTAATTGTTATTCGTTTTCCAGTGGACCATCCACGTTACATTGACACGTTGGGTGGGTCCCATTCACCTAGTGGGCCATCTAATTTTAGATAAACAGGCAAACATTATGCTTAGCAGGCCAATTCCCCAACAGAGTTACAAGTGTTTAATGAAAAGTGTTAATAAATTATACTTAGTGGTAGGGTAATTTGTGCACCACCCTCAAAAATTAGCTTTGCCTAATGATTAGCCAAAATCTTAAAACATTAATTTGCTTAGAGAAAAGTGAAACCTCTTATTCTTTTTACCTTAATAATATTACTAAGTGAATTGTAAATGAGTTGAGTCATGCATGAAACAAACTCGTTGTCGGTGTCACTTGAAGCTCATGAGTGTTTGTTCATTTACTAAAACATTAAGCTTGAACTCGAAGTTAGAGCTCATCTAACAAATAAGTCAAGCTTAAGCAAAATAAGGACGTTTTCGAACGTTCTTGTAAACAATAACGTTGGGTTTTTCTTTTGAATGAAATACAAAGGACTTTGACCAAAAAAAATAACGTTTCGTTTAAATAAGAGTTAACTACTCGGTTGACCATTGAACTATAACCTAAATTCAACTTTAGTCACTGAAGTTTCATTTGTGTCAAAGTGACAATTGGACTCGTTAATTTGTTTAATTAAGTCATTCTATTAGGTTTCGTCAAGTCTAAGTCTGTTAAGCCGTTCAATTTAAGGGCAAACCCGTCATTCTCTTTTTTCTTGTTCTCCACCTTCCTCTTTTTATTCTTCTTCTTCTTTCTCCTTTCTTATTCCGCGTCTTTGACTTTCAAACCAAGCACCAATGCCACAGACCGAGCATAGCCATGGCTCCACCCCCAACCACCATGCTGCAACCACGACCCCAACCCAACACCACCACCAACCACTAAGCATAGCCGCCGCCATACCCACGACCACCTCTACTCCTTCACCATTAACCTCACAACTGCCATCCGTACAGTCCACCAAAAAAACAAACCCATTGACATACCCCCCACCCCTAACACCATAAATCCACCACCAATCTGGAAGGTTCACCACCACCAAAAAATCCAAAATCAATCTGAAAAGAAAAATAATAAGGCTAATTACACATATGTTTCCGATGTTAGGGTATAATTACAGTCAAGGACAATAAGTTTAAAATGTAACATACCATAACCAAAAACTTTTAAAATATATCAGCCGTGTCCATCCGTCAAGGTTCCGTTCAAAAAGCGTACTTTTTTATGATGTCATCATTGTGTATTTTCAAAATGACAATATTACCCTTGTACAGTATATACTGAATAATTTTTAAAATCTAATCTTTCAAATTGAGATTACAAACCCTAATTTCTAATTCTAGTTTTATCTCTCTCCAAACCCTAATTTGTTAATATAGTTTTTCATCAAACCCTAATTTTTCAAATTGAGATTACATGGACAAGCGCTGCAAGCCGAGGTTAGCGGCGAGGGCAGAACCAATGAATCCGTCAGAGGAGCCGAGGAAGAGGACCAGCTGCCAGGGGTAGAGGCGGCGCTGGGTGACGCGGGGGAGGAAGACGAGCGTGTGGAGGAGGACGACAGCGGCAGACTCAATCCTAGCCTCTGTCAGGGGGCTGAGCAAGACATGCTCGACACCGACGACGCTGGTGAGGCATTCATGCTCCAAGGCAGAAGATTCTGTAGACACTAGTTTCTTGAGGCCATAAGGCGGGGGCATGTCAGTTACAATTGGTGCGAGTCAACTCTAACCAATGCATGCCTTTCTGATTCTCTCGCATCTTCTTTGTAGTGAATGTATCCTATCTGATGACAAATTGAAACTTGATTTAGTTAACTTGTCACATTCTAAGCTAATTTTTGGCATCCCCTTCGTCCTGTTCGGTTATTCCTTTGTCTTTGGCATCGACTGTTCTCAGGCTACCCCTTACCCTATCTCCCCTCAGTGGTGTCATTGTTGTCTCTGTGTTTCTGTAATGTTAAAGAGGAAGACATGTGCAAATCAAGAATTTTAATTTTATTTAGGGGTAATTCAGTCTTTTCGTCAAAATCGTTATGTTTTTTTGTATTCCATCTGGTCAATAGACATGAGTGTAATTTGTCCAAACAATTATCCTTGGTTGTAATTATACCCTAACCTCAGGGACACAAGTGTAATTAGCCCAAAATAATATCGACGGACTAGATCTGAAAATGAAAACAACATAAACCAAAAATGGCATTCTTTGCCGCCAAATGAATGTCGCTAACCACCGCAACAGCTCTCTACCACCTCAACTATCGAACCATAATCCATCCTAACCCAAAATTAGATGACTTCGTGGAGGGCTCAGAGTGAGACCCACGGTGCTTCTCGCTGGGGAGTTGAATTCGCATTATAGTTCAGTAGTTAACCGAGTAGTTAACTCTTTATACCATTCTTATCTAAAACTTATAGTGTGCGAAACTTGAGAAAACTTACGTCTTGGTTAGGATCTATTTTCTCTACCTTTTATTTCTTACAAATGTAAAATTTCTTGTTTGGTACCCCTTTTTGAATATTTTTTGTAAGACTCTAAATTTTTACACCATTCACCAACTCTCAACTCTGAAAATATATGTCGCTAGATAACTAATTCTAACATATAAATATGTAGAAAAATGGTATTTGAAGAACATAACGATGATGGTGATGAGGTGATTTAACCACCGAAAAAAACTTCAATATAATGGTGATAATGATGAGTTGGTAACCAAAACATGGTTTGCAAGAATAATAAAACCTAGACTCTGAACTAGAGATGCCAATGGGCTGGCCCAGCCTGGGCCCATTGGGCTAGAGGAGAAAATGGGCTAGACCGGGTTTATAGTTGTAGGGAACCAAGCTAGGCCTGCTAGAGGATATCAGGGCCCGGTCCAAGTCCAAGCCCTAGGTCCTAACTTTAGGGTTAAGACCGGGCCTAAATAAAAAATTATTTTTTAAATTATTTTATTTGTAAAAAATTAAATGAAGATAAATTTGTTCATAGGCCTTCCTCCTTTTAACCGGACTTCGGCTCCTTGTAACCAAGCAGTCGATACATACATATATATATATATAGTTAATTTTTCAAAAAATTAAGAAAAAAATATATATTTTGCATGTGAATAGTCACATTCTCATGTGCATTGTTTACTTTAAATACATTTAATTTGTTTGAAAGTAATCCACGGCGAAAATGTAAACTATATTTTAAAAAATAAGTAACTTTAAAAACTCGAGAAAAGAAAAGGAAATTGCCTAATCATCTGGAAAATCTTCGACGCTCGAACTGTTACTCCTCCTATCATCAACCAATTTTTCTTACTCTCGGTATTTGCATGAAGATAATCCTTCTAACATATACATACCTCGAGTAACTCAGAGTTAAGACGACTCCTCTTGTCATCCAACACCCTCCTACTTGCTAAAAATGTCGACTCTGAAGCAACTATAGAGGCTTGCACATGTAGTACATCCTGAACAATTTGGGACAAAAATTTATAATTTTTTTTTATTTTATTTCTAAAAAATTAACAAATTAAAATTTATTTTCTCTTTCATTGGTAAAGAAGAATAATGATTAGTATTTACATATAAACCAATTTCATTAAAAGAGAAAAAAGTATACGAACCTATAGAATTAGAAGTACCTTTCATTGGTGTTTGTTTTGCCACTAGATGTTCAAAGCCTTAAGATATGACCCATAATATATTTCACCGCTTAACGATGTAGCTCTACCGCGCACGTTAGCGAAATTTCGGTATAGGTTATACAGATTTTCAAATGTCTTACTCGCTTTCTATGTAAGATCGGTTGTGTTGTCATCCGTGTAGTACATTTGTTTAGATATTTCTACTATCAAGACATTTGTGCCATGAAACTTTAACCTAAGATCCAAACAAGTGGCGACAGCAAAAACAACACGTAATTCCGTCCAATATGTATTGAACTTGAAGTCTATCTCTTTTACTATTTTCTGAAAGGGTCCTATATATCTCTAATTAGTTAAATTGTGGTGATTTTTGAATTTCTGCTACAGTGATAGAGGTGAGACCGTAAATACAAGATAATAAATTTGTAGACATGTAAAATACATCCAAAAAAATTAGATATGTGTGCAGCCACATGTCATTCTTCGTGACTTGACAAGCCATGTGGGAACAAGATCAATAGACAAAGTGTATACACTTCTTTGCATACCATAACATGTGAAACCATATGATATATGGAGTTCCATTCATGCACAATATTTGTAATTGGTCTCCTACGAGGCAAACCATATTAAACACACAAATCTTTAAATTGCTGTGTTTTTTAACCCGAACTATTAATATATGCTGTCATATCCCTTATTTTGTGAAGAATATCTCCTAAAGCTGCTACATAATCTTGAACAATTAAACTAATTTATATGGCAAATACATGAAACATGAAATAATTTACTATCAAGTATAGGTTGAAGGCTCGCATTTAAGACTTCAACATCAATTATATTGTTAGAAGCATTATCAAAATTGATCCTCATAATCTTGTCCTTTTATTTTGAACGTGTTATATCTATGGATTATAATATTATTAACATTGACTGCATCATGCGGATAGAGAAAGAGTTCAAAATTGATGATTCTCTTGTTCATAGTTCAATCAGAATCGATACAGTAGGCCATCATACATGCATAATTAACTAGATTAAAAGGAGATTTCTAAACATTAGAAGTAAGACTAATTCTACAATCAAATTTATCAAAATAATCAATCAAGCGTGCTTTAGTAGCATTATAAAGTCTAAGTGCATCAAATCTAGTTGTGTTTTTATGAACCTTTTTATATAAAGGTTGCACGTAAGTATTCATATATCTAGAGTTCTTAACATTATCAGTAAAACTAAAAGCTTATTTATTGTAAATAATAAATTCAGTAAAACCGTCTCTTTTGTCTCGCTGATTATAAATAAATAACTTGCCAATTGCGTCTGGGTAGAATTAACCTGACCTTGATTAGGTGCACATGTCGGCTAATGCGTATTAGTTGTTCATTACCACTATCTCATGAAAATAATTTACCACAATACTTACATAGAGTTTTTCGAATGCCATCAATCATAATATGCTCAAAATGATTCCAACACTGAGTTTTCCTCTCCCTTCCCCCCCCCGGTAACTTCTGGCAGACTAGCGGTAGGATTGCTCAGTTCTTCATCATGATGATCGCTCATCGGAATAAAATTCTATCCTAGAGTAGTAGTGTCACCAACTGATCTGCATTCTTCACTAAAACACTGGGTATCTGGTGAAGGTGTATCCTCAAATTCTGGAATGTTTTGGTTAAACTGTCAATTTGCTTGGGTATCTATTCCCATTAGCGGTGGATCTTGAAAATATAGGGCTTGTGGTGCTTATGGCGGTGCTAGACATTTGTGTCTGTGTAATCTAAATAACCGAGACATATTTGACGCTAAAATTATTTGATAAGAATGAAAAATAAAACTAATAAGAGTAATTAAATGGAACAAAAGTACTAAATAATTAAATAATATTTGTAATTAAAAATTGGAGAGGTTAGTACTTAGAAATAAATAAGAATAACATGAAAGCTTGTAGAAATTTAGATAAGAGATAGTGAGAAGATTAGTGTGAAAATGTGAAGAAGGATGAGTGAATTTATAGATTTTCTAAAGATCACAAAAAATCAAAATACCCCTAAAAATTAATCATTTATGATTGTTGGGGAGGGTAAAAGTGCAATATAAGAGAATTGTTAGAACCTTGTTGGACGAAAATACCCCCCAAACTAACCGTTATATAGTTATTGGGGGGGTAAAAGTAAAATTTTTTTGAAAAATATGGCTGTTGGAGGGAATATTACTGTTGGGAGGAAAATTTCAAATTTTAGGGTCAGGCCAGACCAAAAAAACTGGGTCATTTTCGGGCCACGCCTTTTTTTAGGGCCTGACCTGGGCTTTATTAGGGCAGGGTCGGGCCTTGCTTTTCCCCCTAATTTTTCAGCTTGTATCTGCCCTTAATCCAATTTTTCAGCATGTATGATAAATAGCATGAACTAACACTGGGATGCCATCTAGGATTGCATATTAAGAGAAGCAAATAGTGTGACACCCTCAATCCAGGTGACATCACCGGACTGAGTTATCTACCATAATTACATTCAAAAACCTGTGTTGAATACAGAGTAACTACATTCTCATACTCATACATTATTGATAGACATTCCAAATTGCGCCCTTACAAAAAATTTCTTATAAACATACATCATTGAATATACAAAATCATTAAAATCATCAACATCAAAAGAAAATCAAATGCAATGCACATGGACACGACGGATAGGACTCGACCAGACACGACAGACTCTGCTCGAGTGACATTCATCCTCTTTGGCCAGTGATCATAATTCATAGGCCATCCTCCTTATATTGATGTCCCAAATTTACGGGATGTTTATCACAGTCTCAAGTAAATAAAAGAGACACTGTCAGCAAGCAGATAACTCATTTAGAGTGATTTCCCTAACCACGTTACAGCCAAGCAGCAAGACTTCACCAACAAGGAGGACTAAGGGAAAATTTATTCCACCTTATCTCCTCAACAACACAGCTCAACAGGGAATACTAGATCAGAAGATCAACCGGTGTTTAGACTTAACAACAAGAGTTCAACGTAACATCATCAACATGTGCGGACTTAGGAGAAGATTACCGCAAGCCCGCAACAACGTTCTGACATAAGAAAAATGTCGACTACCAATAAGTGCCGGCATTTCACGACAACACGCAACGACCTCAACAAAATCATCATCAATGACAGGGCGGACTTAGAAGAAGTTTGCCACAAGTTCTCAATAGTGTTTTCAGAGAGAAGAGATATCGACTATCAGTGATTACCGACATATCACAACAACCACACAGTAACTCTTACACAACATTATCATCAACTTCAAGTATGCTAATCGAATCGAATCATAACATACCAGGACACACATTATCCTCGCTAAATTCCATCAAAATGGCGGACTAAGGAAATTTATTCTACCCTAAGTCCTCAACAACACAATTCAAATATGCATATACTAGTCATAATGAGGTGTCCAATTATAAAGACAAGAATACAACAACATGTCATCAACATGGCATGCTAATCGAATAATGAATTAGCATATCAGAACTGTATTGTCCTTACCTTATTGGCTTATAGCCAAAGCAACTCGCAAGCTCTGATCGCAACGAGCTGCATCACTTAGTTAAATAATACTATGCTCATTAAACATCATTCAACATATACCCACTCCTTATTCTATCCCTTCCCATTTAACCGATCACAGCATTTTATGACCGCTAGTCAACCCGATCCAATAACTGGATCCTTGACCTAGCCTTATCGACGCATTAGCGATAACAACCTCCATCCATTTTAGATGTATTAACACCGTTCCTCGCTTCCCACTACTCCGGATGCTTAATAATGCACGTTTCCCAAAAATTTAGCGCCAACGTGACGAATTACCAAAATATCCCTGATGGCCGCTTCACCCCCAACACCTCAATATCGCTTTAAAACTACTATTCAGGTATTTTACAACCCTTCCCGGACTAAAAAGTTCTTTAAAAAATTTTACCAAAAAATTACCAAAATATCCCTCTCCAGGTGATAAATTACCAAAATACTCCCCGAGGGTTCCCGACATAAAAAAAATCTCAAAATTACTATAAAACGCTATTTTAAGCCTCCCGAATTCATTCTTGAGCTAAAAAGCGTTTCAAAAAAAAATTCGCCCAAAAATCCTGAACCGGTGTTCAGACCGAGCGCTTAAAAGTCCTTTTAGCAAAAAATAGCTAACGACTTCATAATGACCCAAAATTTTAGGAAATGAAACTTCCCAACATTCTAGGGTTCTCGTAAAATTTTTGTACGAAACCACGCTTGTTTGATATTTTAAATTTCACTATAAAGTTACAAACTTCTCGCGTCCGTTCACCCCTTTCCCGATCTTGAAAAAATATGAAAATTTTCCATGATGTAGGTCTCCTAAAAATAACTAGGGTCTTTTTTTTTTTGTTGTACTTTGGCTAAATCTGACCCTAACTATTTTTAAAATTCGAATAAAAACTGCCCCATGACTTTTCACCTTTAGCGACAATACATGTCACTATTTAGATTACACCCACACACCTTAAGAACACACAGTGTCCTCTTCCTCCAGCCGTGATGTTCATCCAACACCCACTTCAGAACCATCAATTAATTCACCTCCAATCCATTCCAAGTTATTAAGAACGCATTATACCACCTTAATTGCACTTAACTCACGCTTAAACATATTTTTTAACACTTAATTCACACACACAATCCGTAGCTCACAAACTCAAGAACACACACACACACACACACACACACACACACTCTCTCTCTCACGGCACACGCTGAAATGCGCACACACTCACACACTGAACACGCATCAATTTATCCATCAACACCTACACATTACCCCTAATTACACACCCCCAAAACAATCAACACAATATATATAAACACCCAATACACGGCTGTGTACATGCCCACTTTGCACCTGATTTTTGCACACAAATACCCACGAATTTAACTCATAAAATCATCCAAAGGAAGTAGGGAATACCCTTATGAGAAAATCCATCCGTTTTCACCAATTTTCTTTCTTTTTCCCTCTCCCTTCCCCTTCCCTTGTTCATCCTTGCCCGAAGCTTTGCTTCTCTCTGTTCTTTTCTTGTTCTTATTTTTTGCTTCTTTCTTCTTGTTCTTATTTCTTTCTCGAAAGGGAAAGGTTTCCCCTTTCGTTTTTTTTTCAATTAGGATAAAACCAATTAAAATGATATAAAAACATGAGATTAGTCACCACATGAGGTGACATCTCCTTACACCAAAGTTCTTGAAAAATTGACACATAAGGCCTAATTTTTAAAATTTGTAAAATAGCCTCTCAAGTTTTTAAAATTATATTTTGACCCCTCGACTTTATAAAATTATAATTTGACCCCAAAATTACCCTAATCCCTCATTTAGCTCCCCAGCACCTCATTATCATTGAAATGACACCGTTAATAAAAAATGCATCCCGTTCACCATATTTTTTAAAATTATATTTTTGCCCCTTAACTTTCTAAAATTACATTTTAACCCCCAAAAATGCTTCCTAACACTTAATCATCACCAATATATTGCTACTTAATAAAAATAGCACCCGTTAATTAATCAAACTCACAGTTAGATTAATTTTTGATATTTTTCGGGGTATCACAAATAGTCTGGAATACATAATCATTATGAACCATGTAAATGCACCACAACTTAACTGATTTCCTTAAAAAGTCTCGAAGAATATCTACTTTTTGAAGAATAGGTTTATCCAATGAATAATGTAGCCAATCCCAATCAAGAGACCAAACTATATGCCTTAACCGCCTCACAATGAAGGAAAAAAATGATAAAGCAACTTCGAGTACCTTAAGCATAAAAGGGCATTCCTTCTGGGCATGACAAAACAATGAATCAATTCATCGCATGAAGGCAATCAATTATGGAAAAACTACTCAAAGAAAGGTTAATATTTCTGCTGGCAAGACAATTAATTTGTTCCAGACAATTGAATTGGTATGTTGTGCAGAGCTGCTCATACCATCACATCAAATATGCATGATATCAGAGCTAGCCCTAACTTAATACGCCAACTGTACTATCAAATCTCCATGAGTCCTCTACTCCATAGCAAGAGGGATGCAGATAGGGCTGTATACGAACCGAGTTCGAGCCAAACATGGGCGTGTTCGAGCTCGGTTCGTGTAAGACTTGATATGTTCGAACTCGGCTCGAGTTTGTTAAGGGGCCAGAAAAAATTGTTCGAACTTGGCTTGAGTTCGTGTCCTTCAAATTCGGGTTCGGCTCGCTCAACTTGTTTAATTAAACGAGCTGAACTCAAGCTTCAGAGCTCGACTTGGGTTCTTGCACGAAATCAAATAAAATCCCTAATTTTCTCAGATATGTCAATCCCTCAATCCCTAATTTTCTTAGATCCGTCAATCCCTCAAGCAATTACTTCATTGCAAAGGATAGACATCCTCAGAAGATGGAAGAAACTCCAAAAATAAGCAAAATCGCACATTGATGAAGCTATACAACGCACGACGACTATCGATGAAGCTCAACAGCTTGCGAATCTGAGCCATCTGCTTTCGCATACCCCTAATATCATCATACCTGATTTGGTTTGTGGGCTTGTGGCCTGTCTTGAGAAGGCGCATTACGGTCAGTTGTGTTATCGAAAAGAGAGGACTTGGCTTTGTAACGAGAGATAAGGTGGTCTGGCGACGGTGTGGCCAGTGGTGTGGGTGGCGATGTGGCCGGTGGGGTGGCTGGTGGTGTGGGCGGCGGTGTGGCTGGTGGTGTGGGCGGCGGTGTGGCCGGTGGTTTGCCAGTCTGACGAAAGAGGGTCTGAGAGAAGGAAAAGAAATTAAAGAAAGAGAGAGAGAGAGGATAAGAAGATTTAGATATTTTAGGTTATATATATTATATATTTAATGGGTAAATGAACCAATGTTCGTTTATAAGGCTCGGCTCATGTTCGGCTCGTTAAGTAAACGAGCCCTCTCCTTCACGAACATTAATAAACAAAAACTATCATGTTCAAACTCGACTCGTTTAATAAACGAACTCTAAAATTGTGTTTGTGTTCGGTTCACTTATTATATGAACGAACCTAAACGAGTTCCAAAGGGAACGAACAGCGAGCTGTTCGTGAACAACTCAGTTCATTTATAGCCCTAGATGCAGAGAAAAGATGATGCATACTATATGTCGATGAAACATGGCACATACTCGACCTAGATCCCAAAAAAAGGTATTCGGGGTAAAAAAAGAGTTAGCATACGACTGAAAAAAAGTGATCATTATAGATAGATATACGTTGTCCATTTTCCATGACTCAACATAAACCCCGCTTTAGGAGGGACCTTCCTATTAAAATGCTACGCCAAAGAAACTACGCCTTATCTTGTCTCTATAATGTAAAATAATTCAAGGGCCCTGTCGAGACTAGCAGTAAAGGAAGAAGCATACAATACCTGTTGCAAATAATCTATGACACAGGAGTAGAAGGTTGAGTCCAAAGACGACACACTTTTGCCAAAATGGCGTCATTTAAGAAATGAGAGTGATGAAAAATGAAAACCAAGTCCCCCCAACTTTTTAGGAAGGCAGGGAACCTTCCACGCTACCCAGTGGACTATGCACCAATCCCCACTTCCTGCCCATCAAAACCGCACAAGTACCTAGTCAAAATGAGTATAGACATGCTTATGAAGCTTGTAAACCTGCATGTAATGCAGCTGCAAGGAGAATAAAACCATCTGAATAAGCGTAGCTCGCACTATCTTATTTGAGAGGAGGCCTTTCACCTAGGCACAGCGGTCCTGACTACGTTGAACAAGACCCTAAAAATATGGAATGATCCTCTTTATTTTAGTTATTTTGTCATCTATGGATGTGTTTGAAACCTATTCCAGTTTTCAGTTTTTGTTTTCAAATTAAAACCAAAACCAAAACCAAAACCAAAACCTCTTTGAGTTTTCCTTTTTTTACAAAATTGATGGGTTGTTTGATACAACTTTATATATTTGGTTTTTACGATTATTTTTTTCCCAGTTTTCATCTCGTATCTTTTTTATTTTTCCTTTATTCTCTTTTATTTAATTTTTTAATACTTGAGGCCTTCTTCTGAAATTTCTATATTTAACAACCAGAAGCGCCTCTATCACGACTAACACATCTCTTCTGCCAAGTCCGACTACTGATATGGCAGTAACACACTAGCTTGCGAATTATGACTTCATTAGTTTGATTGGGCGAATGGTTTGATTGGCTTGGAATTCACCTACGCAAATCAAAGATAATATGGGTAATCGATGGTTGAAATTTTGTGGTGGTGTTTGTTGCAGGGAAAATGGTTGTCTGCATGATGGTGATTTAGATTTAGAGGAATGGTAGTGCTGTGGTGGTGACCGATGTCAGAGGGTCTGGTGTCCGATGGTGTTGGTTAGTGGTGGTGGTTATGGTTATTAGTGACTATGGTGGTTGGCGGTAATCATGAGTGTTGGTCACTGGCGGTGGTGGTTGTGATTATCGGTGGCTATGGTGTTGGTAGCGTTCTTAGGTGTTGGTCACTACTGGTGGTAGTGGCGGTGGCAGCGATCAATGGTTATTGTGGTCGATTGTGTTGGCAAGTTTGGTATTCGAGTGTATTAGTCAGTGGTGATGACAGATTAGCGCTCAGTGATTGTGGTGATTGACAGTGTTTGTAGTTTGGTATTTGGGGGAGGGGGGATGTTGGTCATTAGTGGTGGCGGTGGCGCTGAATGTGTAAGGTGGTTGGCAATATTCGTGATTTGATATTCTTGGGTGATAGGTGTTGGTGATGAAAATTGAAAGGGAGAAGAGACATAAAATGTTTCGAACAAATGTTGAAAGTTGGATTAAAAAAAAATCAAAACTGAAACTCTAAAATGGAGTCTTAAAAAATAGTCTCATTTGAAAATTGGTTAATAAAACTGAAGAAAAGAAAAAAAAATAAAAAATGGCTGCCCAAACAGCAATATATATTTTTAAATCTTTTAAAAACTCAAAAACCGATACTTTTTTCGGTTTTAAAAACTAAAAAAAACGCTACTGTTGCGTGTCACCTTTAAGTTGCAATTTTTTGGTTAATGCTGCATCGACGAATTGTGATTACAATTTTGCCCCTTGTAATTAGTGAAGCTGAAATTAGTCGATAACCAAGCTCGTTTTTCTTGGACAACACTCGATCTGCCACCAACTCTGTCTACGCACCGCCGTGAATCGCAGCAGCCATCGACGGTTTCACTAGTGGTAAGTCGCTTCGGGAACTTGTCACTGATTTACGATTCATCCACACACTTAGTTTTACAATCTCACGTGAAGAAAACTGGTCTCTAATTAGGGTTTCCCCAACCAGTTATAGCCTTAATCTCATAAAGGTATCTGTCAATTTATTGTTCGTGCAGCTCAATTCGAAGTTCGAGATGGCCAAGGTAGAAGCAGATGTTCCTCCAAAGGGCGGCTTCAGTTTCGACCTGTGTCGTAGAAATGACATGCTGTCGAAGAAAGGCGTTAAGCCTCCGTCTTATCTCAAGACCGGTACCACGATTGTCGGTCTAATTTTCCAGGTACGAGGTTAAGAATTTTGAGCTTCTTCATTAATTTGCTTCATTTGGTGTGGAACTGTTAGTAAATTTATACTTATAAAGCTGCGATTTGTTTTCTCTTTCTTTTTATGAAATTGTTATCCGCTGGTGCATGATCTTTTGATTGGGTGGGGTTGATTAGGCACTGTAAAATGGTCATTCTTATCATGTTTCATGAGAACTTCAACATTCACGACACGATAGCGAGGGCGAAATTTCCGTTTTGGTTATGCCCGTTATGATAGGATTATCGATGCTTTCTACGTTAAGGCATTCCTTAGTTGGAATACTATCGGTATGAAGCAAGATTTGTGGTACGAGATAGAAAATAGAAAGGAGGAAAGGAAAAAGCCTTTGTTTGCTTTGCAGCTCTTCTTCGATAGAGAGGACAGTGCTACACAAGCTCACAAGTTAAGTGTAGAACAAACCTGGTTTTAGGAACACCGATGCCCTCGTTTTGCTTGCTTCCTGCTCTAGATAGTGAGGGAGATAATCTGTACGAGAGATTTCTCACAAGGTCATAATGAGATCTGGAGCATTACTGGATACTCTGTCAACATTAATTTTCTCATATCTACGCTGGCAACATTTTGTTTGTTGCCCTAGGCGATGACGGTGAATAATGAGGCATAACTCTAGCGCGTCCAGTACTGTGCAGGTGAAGTTGAACTTCACGCCTTAAGAGTTGTGAAATTGAATAACCAGTGCCGCTTGTACTGGAATGGTTAGGAGTTTATTCAGCTTTTGTTAGATGCACATGGTAAGGTAGTGTACTTCCTGTGCTGCGGGGTCGAGGTTTGCTTTGTATTTTCACAACTTTCTTTCATGGGCCAGGGGTAGCAGGGTTATATAAGTGTGACTAAGCATAATCATTATTATCAATTTCCAACTTGGATGTTGCTATACAGCTTGCTCAGTTCTAGGCTCTGAAGAATGGGTGCAGCAGTTTGGGTGAAGCATTAGCCTCGGGTGCACGCCGGCGCGGGTGCGGCATGGGTGCGTGTCCAAAGTTAAATATTTACAGATACAAATTTCTGAACTATGGCGGCTGGGACAAGGCAGCGACATGGTTGAGACACACACCCGATGCTTAGGTTCAAAGTCGAATCTTGAAAACCAAAACGACATCGCGGCGTATTAGGGTTTTCTGTCAGGGAGGAGACCAGGGAGAAACAGAGAGACATGTAGAAGAAGAAGAAAAAGGAGACGTCATTGGCACCCAAGGCGGCAGCGGCATACGATGACCCAAGGCAGCAAAGGCGTCCGATACCCCTGTGATTCTAGAGTGCCACTATAAACACCATAAGATGTGCCACTATGAACTCTATCTTATAGTGTTTATTTGGTTCGCTATTGCTTTGAGATGAGACAAGTTATCAATGAAAATCATGTGCAATACATAGAACACCATTTTACCTTGGAGATAACTAAAAAAAGTAGATAGATATGAACATTTTGCGTGTCACCGTGTTTGCTGTTTTAAAAATTGGAAGAATCTGACACTCGGACACGTATCCGACAAGTCCATGTAAATAGAATTAATACATATAGTAGTATTTTCTGTATCCCCGCCGCACCCATATCCTATAATTTTTAAACATGAAGTATCCACGTATCCACACATGCACCGGAGTCCGTTCTTCCTAGGTTCTAGGCTTCATACATTCAGATTTACATTTAAGTAAATAGTTTGCTTCTGCCAGCAGCATTTTTTTCCGCCTTAACTTTGGGGGACCTTGAACCGAAAAAGATGCTTCATGTACTCATCCTTAATTTACTTTACTATTCAGGATGGTGTCATTCTTGGAGCAGATACACGAGCCACTGAAGGACCCATTGTTGCTGATAAAAATTGTGAGAAAATCCATTATATGGCACCAAATATATATTGCTGTGGAGCAGGGACTGCTGCTGATACAGAAGCAGTGACAGGTACTTTTTTTAACTGTAAATTTACTTTGCACATACTTCATTAACAGCTGTGATAATTTGAAGTTTCAGAGAACCGAATTTCATCTAATACACTATTGCAATGGTACTGTCTTTTGGTAGACACGATCAGCTCTCAGCTAAAGCTACACCGATATCATACTGGTCGGGAATCAAGGGTTGTGACGGCTCTTACACTTCTGAAGTCCCATCTTTTCAGGTAAACCTTTTCTGTTAGGTTATTATATTTTGGCAACATTCCTAATCATGTGTTATTGATAAAGGTCCAATTCTTGTATAACTTAACCAGATACCAAGGTCATGTATCAGCTGCTTTGGTTCTTGGTGGAGTTGATGGCACAGGCCCCCATTTGCATACAGTGAGTCATTATGACGTGAAACATATGAAGGGCATTTTTTTCAGCATTTTCAATACAAGTTACTGACGGCTGTTGAATGATTATCCCACAGATCTACCCTCATGGATCAACTGACACCCTGCCATTTGCTACCATGGGCTCTGGTTCCCTTGCAGCTATGGCTGTCTTTGAGTCAAAGTATCATGAAGGACTCAGTGTACGTTTCATGACCACAGTGGTGGTATACTGATTGACAACTTCATATATCACACTGAGTTTTTCCAATCCTTTTTCATCTTCTGTTTAGTTATTTAGGTTTATTGCACCTTTGTTTTTTGATAGGTGTTTGATTGGGTTACATGAGTTGAGGTTTTAAGGCACTCTTAAGTTTTTGTTGGTGATAATTTTAACTTACATGTGACATAGGTTAGAATATAGATGTGCTCTGCTGGACAAACACCCAAGGCGTTGAGGTTTTGTCTTAGCAATTGAATTTAGGAAGTTAAAGTTCATGCCAGGTAAATATAATTAAATTCGAATCTGCAAGCCATACTTAGGGGTATTTTAATGAGAGTTTATATTTTGGAATCCAGAAAAGAATCAATTAACAAGAAGTTAGATGAGGGAAAAGGAAGTGGTTAAAAACAAAGCAAATGAACTGCAATTTTTTGTCACTAGTAGAAGTTTGCAAGTAGATTTTTTTCTCCTCTTGAATAATGGTAGATCTTAAAACAGTTCATGTGTGCTCTTCTTTTTTCTTTGTCATTTGTGATCCTACCCGTTTGAGAGACTTGGATGCAGGATCTCTTAAAGGGTTGGTGTCAAGTCTGTCTACGTTGTCCATACCAGTTCTATCAAGGTTTGAGTGTCATGATTCATAATTGGACGGACTATAGTCACCTCATCTGAAACTTGGATTTTTGCTGCTTAATTCTTTTGCTTCCCAGTTTTATTCCATTTTATCTCTAACGAGATACTAGAAGTAAGCCATGATTTATTCTTGAGACCATCTGCAACGAGGAAAGAGAGGAGATAGACTAAAGTTTCATTTAGTTATGTTGTATATGCCGATTCTTCCCGCTTCACCCATTTCTCATCAATTTTATCATGGATGAGCTTTCTCAATGAGTGTAAGGAGCAATCTCTTCTGGGGAAGGAAAATGGACGTTTTATGCTTTCGGAAGTGCAGAAAGCAGTCCGATCTTCATAGAGATATTTTTTTTGCCAGAAGCCTGACTAGAACGTTGGCAGCAACGGCCTTGGCCTCTGCAGAAACTTTGTAGTGGGTAGCCTTTTACAACTACTGTATTTTTCAGGAATACCAGTGGTAGCCAAGATAGCTTGTGCTGGTGGTTGTGACATTGACTTTGTGGTGGCATTTACTATCATATGCCACCAAAATGGCTGCAATAGCAACAAGAGCATCATAATGGCTGCTATAGTGCTGAAGTTGCTTCTTTATTCAGTGCCAGTAATCGTGCTAACTGTTGCAATGCGCACCAAACTGGTGGTAATGGCTTGCCAACATTTGCAATGCCACAACAAACTGGGGGTATGGATGAAGCCTTTAAGCAGCACCTTTTCCCGGCAATTGTTTAGGTGTGAGCTCCTATAGTGTCCACACAAGTTTAGTTCATCGAGTAACTTAGTTTGTATATCCTTTAACAGTACTACTGTAAAAAATCTTGAACAGATGAATGAAGCAAGCATGGTAGGGCCAAAGCATGCTAATGAGTAACTTATCAAAATAAAGAAAAAAGAGAATGCTGTTGAGTAGGTTGACAATAGGTGAGTAAGAATGGTTAAATATGACGTTTTGAACCTGATTATCCAAAGACAATGCAGGTTATAGTATTGTTTCCCCACTATGATTAGAGAAATGTTGGCTAGGAATCTCGGGGTCCGTGTATCTCCTTTGTGTAGAACATAATTTAATTTTCAGAACCAGTTTCTGCCTTTAACTATTCTAAGGGGATTGTGTCCATACATATGATTAGAATTGCTCGCTAACTGGCTGTCTCAGCCCGACTCGAAAAGCCACGGATGAACCACCAACAATTTCCGCCTTTAACTATTCTAAGGGATTGTGTCCATATATGATTAGAATTGCTCACTAACTGGCTGTCTCAGCCCGACTCGCATAGCCGCGGATGAACCTGCCATAGTAGTTTACCAGAACAAGGAAAGATCTGTCCTCGTATACCTTTAACGGGGCTTCCATTCTTCAATGTAATTACTTCCTCATTGGCCATTTGAGTGATGGAATTTTTGTTTTAGCCAATTGCTAGATCTGTTTTTCTTTTTACCCTCCAGAATCTGTTCTTTTGTTTGTTATTCCTTTTACATGATTTTTTCGGTTTGTTATGTAACAAATTCTTACTCTGAGGAAATGGTATGGAAGGTGGAATCTGGCACTGGCAGTGCAGTTAGTGACGAGAACGATGAGTAAAAGAATGGGTTCTAGTCCCCATCTCTGTTTCTACACAGTACTATTTATGTGACTGGGTGTATAAAACTATATGCAGAATGTATGTGCGCGCGCGCGTGTCTGCACTGAGTTCTGCTATCTAGCTCAGAGGATGGAATAATTGTACATTTGTGTCTGTGCTGTCTTTCTTTCATAAAATTTTGATTTTAACACACAAGCACAATATTTTTTACAACCATTAGCAAAACTTGCTGTGGCTACAATAGTATGTAGGTTACTCTGGGAATCTTGTGCTTGGAATCCATGCCCGTTGGACTCTAAGCAAATTATAGTTTCCAGAATGATGATCATATCTACTTGATAGGCTTGTAAAAAATGCTTTGCTCTCAGCAAAAGAAGTACCCCCCGTGTCACAATTTAGGTAGCGTTTGAAAACACTTCCAGTTTTGGTTTTCTGTTTCCAAAAAAACAAAAACAAAAACAAAAACCAGTTAAGTTTTTTTTAACAAAAACAAATGGGTGTTTGATTACCCAATTATTATTTAAATTTTTTTTCTTTCGGGTGTTTGATTATCTAGTTTTTATTTTGAGTTTTTTCTTTGGTGGTGGTTTGCGGTGGCTGTGGTGGGGCGTGGCAGTGGCCGGAGGGGGGCGGTGGCTGTGGTGGTGGTCTCAAAATAAAAATCAAAACTGAAAACCCAAAACTCCAAATGAGATTCTTCAAAAACAACTCTGTTTTAAAAACTGGTTTTAAAAATTGAAGAAAAAAAAACGAAAAACTGTGTGCCAAACGCGTTTATTTTCTCCAGTTTACAAAACTGGAAAAAAGATATGAATTCAAACAGAGACTTAGTTTTCAGTTGCCCTACGTAATTTAGCTGTGGAAAATGAGTTTGAGTTTCTCTTGCAGAAGGATGAAGGAGTAAAGCTGGTATGTGAGGCTATTTGCTCTGGCATATTTAATGACTTGGGAAGTGGAAGCAACGTGGATATTTGTGTAATTACCAAGGTTTGTTGGTTCTTCCCACGGTTATCAATTGATCATCATATGAACTTCTCTTTTTTATGACATTTTCATGTGTAGTAGCTTCTGGGATTCCTGATCAAATGCTTGTTTGTACAGGGACAAAAGGAATACTTGAGAAACCACCTGTTGCCAAATCCCCGCACTTATGTCAGTTCAAAAGGTTATTCATTTACCAAGAAGACCGGTAAGCAATTCCTAACTAAATCTTTCCTTCTGGCTTCGCTACCTATAACGCCATGGGTTGTTTTTTTTTTACATATTTTAAACCTTTTGTTATTTTCATTTTTTCCTTCTACTCCTTATGTCCATATAAAGAAGGCATTCTTAGCCATAAAAGTACTAGAAGTAAATCATCAAGTTTCTGCATTTGCAAAATTCGCCAGTGCCCTTCTTTTGCGTATCTCTTGCAGTTTTCCTCCAAAGCCTTTGCAGTTGTCGTAATTATAGATTTAGCATGCGGGGAATGATTTTAGAATTTAGCACTTGTCCTTACTGCCCGTTGTCCTGTTCTGTTGTCATTGCAGAGGTGCTACTAACAAAGATAACGCCGTTGAAAGAGCTGGTGGACGTAATTGAAGGTGGAGATGCAATGGAAGAGTGATTTCTGTCGATCTGTGTTCAAGAATCCTGTTCAGTGATTTTTGTAAATCACTGACAATTGGGGGGGAGTTTCTTACACAAAATCTGTTTAGATTGTCGGACTATTCATGTGGATTTTGAGACCTCGTACTGGTTTACCAATTTCACGTTGTCTAATATTTGGGTGGCTTCATCTTTGCATTAGCAGATGGTAAATTACCCTTTTTCTGTTTCCGCTTAAGTTTCTCAAGCATGTATTCGATGAGAACAACAGGAAGAACTTACACTAGAGTCGACCTGATTGAGATCAGGGTCTACCCAATCACAAGCTAGCGTATAAAACATCCAGAATTTCCTTCACAGTCACAGCAATAAGTGAAAAGGTTAGCCAAGAAAGCAAGATCCATAATTTCGAACAAAGAAGTTATGGATTTGCCTAGTTATATGATTGTTGGCATGCTGTTAGAGTTCCCAGATTAGCTGATCGATCAGCACATTTTCTTCGTTGCGCTGAGAGCATAAATTTTTTCCATGACTCTGTTCCATCCTCATCCATCAATCTTCATATTTTACAAGGTTGATGTGGTGAACATGGATATACTACCTCCGATTGCAGAATTGCTTTCAAGCCCCTCCCCCTCTCTTACACAAAATAGTAACGAAGGGTACATTTTATGGTAAAATGGACTTTTGAACTGAAGCGATTGACTGTAAGATATCTTTTACTTTTTGATAATAGATTGATTTTACTGACTCAAGGGATACAACTATCAAGATGGATGTCGTAACAAAATTAGAAGCATTTCTCTGTCTACAACTCGAAGTCATTATCTTTAACAAGTTTGTGAGCCACCTTATTATCAGTATGGACTCATTGGACGCTCGTAGATCCCTGTGCATCCGATTTCAGGTTCCCAACAATGGAATTATTTTTGTCCACGTTGGACAACTCATCACAGCTGAAGAGTTCCCTTCCAAATATACTTTTCAAAATCCTGTATCAAATGTAAGTATGAGTGTTTTTTGTGCACTATTCGCTTCCCCACATTCATGAGTCATCTTACCCACAGTTCAAATTAAAAATGTTAGCTTCACGTAGATTATTTTTTATGATTTTCATAATGATAACATGTAGCCTACTCCTAAAAGAAATGATAAAATGTGCCTTTAAAAGCGTTGAACGAAGACTATCAATAAATAAAAAAAGGGCAGTCGTAATTTTATAAAAAGAGTAATTAATTTTAGTAGCTGACGCCAAAAATAAAATAAATGGCCTGCACAAAGAATGGCCCTGATTTTGAATTGCAATTTGTGGGACCCTTACATAAGACGTTTAAAGGGCCTGACAAACGAATAAAACCGTTAGTGGCAATCTCGCAATTCCACCCAAACCACGAGGGCAAACTCCAAGTGACGCCGAAATCTCAGAGCGTCCTTCTCGACAGCCTTCCGCCCTTCGAAACAGAGCTCACAGACTCCAATAAACACTTCAAACTGAAGGACAAAACCAATATCTCCCCCTCTCGAGTTTACCGTCCCACCCCCACCCCTTCGCCAAAATCACAAGTCGCCCTACGCATTCCCAACGACCCTCGTGGGCATTCTCGTCACAAAATAAGTTAACGTTATATTAGCCCCTATTCGGACCCCCATCTATTCAAATTCCGGGCCCCGTCTAGAACATCTCTGTGTATTCAGCCGTTCTGTGTGACCTCGCCGTATTTCTCGCCTGAAATTTCGCCCGCCGGCAAAATGGACGAAGAGATGGAGGACATGATGACATTTACCGTGGTGGAAATCGACCTGGACTACGAGTTCGAGGCGGCCCGGTACTTCGATTTCAGCCGCGAGGAGTCCCCTGCGGAGGCGCGTGAGGCGGAGGTCTGGTTCGACACCGCCGTGAGCTATCCGCCTTCGCGTAAGTGGTTTCGGACTAAAATTTCAAGTTGTTATTTTTTTTCTTGGTTAAGTTTTAGCAGTGTTTTTTACGCTGATTTGAAGTTCTACTGAGCCCTATTTTTAGTTTGTTATCTGCCAGTGCTTTGTAGGAACTATTGAGCTTTGTTTGCGTTATAATCCCGTGTTGGAAATTATATAATCTTTATGTCATTTAGAAAATTTGTTTATTTCGATAGAAATGTGTAGCAGATGAAAATGCTTTTGTAAAGCATGACCACCAGGTTCAAAACAAACACTCACATTCTCAAACAGGAAATTAATTAATTTTATCACTCTTTACAGAAAATTGAGTAAAAAGATTGTTTGAGCTTACAATCTTGTTCTTGTTTATGTTTCCAATTGCCACGATGGGAATGTTATTTCTCAGTATCTTTCTCTTGTTTCATAAAGGGTTGCCCTACTGGCAATCCGGTAATGGCTAATGACACTCTCTGCGCTGCTTCACATGATTGTACGCTGATAAAGTATGCGCGTAAAGTATTTGGCGGGGGAGTGCTTTTAGCCATTCAGGGAGTGGCAATAGGGCTACCCTTTTGATATGCTTCATATTTGGTGTATTCAAAGTGTCAGATTTATATGCCTCTATCTTTGTAATGTACTATCTTTTTCTTGTTGCAGCTTTTGTAAAGAAGTTACTATTGGGAGAAAACACCCAACTCGGAAATGTCAATACCTCTCCAAAATCTAATGGTTTGGAAAGTATGACTTTGCCGGTTATAGACTCTGATACAGGGTTTGGCCATGAACATTTTACAATGGATGCGAGCAATAGAGGTAAAATTTCTACTCTTGTCATTTTTTCACGTAGGGTTGTTTGGATATAGTAAACGCTAATCGTATAGACAAAATAAATGCATTGATGCATTTAAACGATGCTTTCGATAACAAAGGTTTGTTATCAAATTGTTTGCACATGGCTTGCATGCAATAAGACACATTGGGATACAAGGTCTATCACTGGTATACTGACTGCATTATCTGCCGTATGTTGACCAACAGACCATGAAGGGATGGATCGAGGTATTGCCACTGACCTAAAGAATTGCAATCTGTTTCAAAATCAACCCCACCACTTACCCACAGGTGCTTTTGGTTTCTCTGTCTACGCTATTCATTTTGAGTACCCTTGCTCGTCGTGAAATGGTGTTATTGGAGTTTCTCGAGCAAAGAACTACTCATTCCTTGCTGTTTTTAGACTTCTTTGCTTCGTTTATACTCTAATGAGTTAATTACTCATCCCTTTCACTTAGCATAATCTAAATGTGACATTTATAGTGAAGTTTTTTGATGTCCATCGCGATTTTTCTGACATTACGTATCCCTTTGTGGTGGCAACTCATGTTTCTTTACAGGGTTGTCATTTTATAATCACATGATGAATGATAATTTAAAAGCTAAAACAAAGTCCAATATGAAACCATCTTCCTCGAGGCCCTCAACTCTGATGAAACCAACTGCAAGTCAGTTGGCCAAGCAAAATCGACCTTGGCAAGTGATTGATTCCAGGTGATTACTAGATAATTTAGTTTTGCTTTAGTAAGGTACAATTAATTTCCTTTATTTTGCTGTATCGGCTGATTTGAATACTGCCAGAGCTTTTACGATCTTAAATTACTGGCAACTGTATGACTAGTGTCGTTGTAACTTATCTTCTATACTCATTTGTCTATCCTTTTTCATTTAGTTGAAAGTATATCTCATGACACAACTTTAAATCCTGCCTACTCTGGTTAATTGTTAAAGTAGTATGTTTTGAAAATAAAAAGAAAAAGAGTCATCTAGGTTTCTGTAATATTGAGAGATTGAGACATTTCCTAATCTTTAGACGTATTTCCAAATCCCTGTCCTGGCCTTGTTCGCTAACGACTGTCTACATTTCCCTGCTAGGTCTGAGAAGTCAGAGAACAATGAGAAGAGCTCAAATAATTCTTCTGGGATCGAGAGTCAAGCAGCTAAAAGACAAAAGCTCGAGGGAGGTCAATTGCGGAAGGTCAAAACATACTAAATTCCTTCTTGATACTTTAAATTGGTCATTTCAGTGATAATATATGGACTTTAAGTGAATATGCTGTTGAGGAATGAAATGTGCTGACGTTGCTCATACAATAACATTAATCACTTGGCAAACATATTTCGCTGAGAGTATAGTGTAGTCTTTATTTATGCTACAGAGATGTTCATCTTATGATTGCTTCATCTTCTTTCAGCACTATCAGTGAATGCCGTGGCTTAGCAATCATTGTTGCCGAGAGCTTTTTGTGTAGATTTTTTGGATTTACTTGAAAAACATCTAATTATGCTGCATTACAGGTTGCCATGAATCAACAAATTAATTTGGTTCACAAGGCACCTAAAAAGGTATGTACCTACTACTGGAAGCATGAACTTCCATTTTGATTTTTACTGTTCCTTCTAAGTGTTTGGAATATATATTGCCCTCTTGTGTGTTCGCAGTTCTTGTTGTTTATATGTTTCTATAATTATGAAGAACAACTTAGAAAGTTATATCCCAAAACCTGTTTATATAGATTGTGAAGAACAACTTAGAAAGTTATATCCCAAAACATGTTGACTTGTGAACAAAATATTTTGTCGAAATAGCCCCGGACAAAAATAGTGATACATCCCATGTTCGTGCAGGCTTTAGTGTCCATTTGTAGGCAGCATGACAATATGCAGAGGCTGACATTCTCTTTCTAGAAGTCATGAGATGTAATTCACTGGATGTTTAGAGTTATGTATTGCTATAAGTTGATCAGCAAATAAATCTTAATGAAAAAATTATCAATGATATTTTGGACTTCTTCCCCAACTATTTGGTTGTGGAAGGAAAGAGGGCAACCGGGGAAAGGGGTGGTTACTATCTTTTTCCTACTGAAGGTGTGAATTTTAACATGGAAGGTATTGCAGGATGGAACTCTTGATGGAATCTGCTCACATGCTAAGTTGGGGCTTACCATTCCAAGAGAGCCCGACCTTGAAACAGCTCACAGGGCACAAAGAATGAGGTTTATTTGACAGCAAATTTTATGCTGTTATGGCAATTTCTGCTTTAAAATGATTTCGGCTCGTCTAATAGGCTACAGCATGCCTAACAACGTTGTAATCTCAGGCCAAAGTCTAGTAGAGAACGCCAACCTGTTACATCAACTGCACGACCATTCAGAGCTCTTCCGCTGAACAGAAAAGTTTGTTATTGTGCTTAATGCAACAGAGAGTTTCACACAAAACCACGTGTTGTTAGACTAACCAGATGCCCATTCTTGGCCACTTGCAGATTCTTGAGGCTCCCTCGTTGCTACTTCCAAAAAGAAGCACACCACGGTTGCCAGAGTTTCAAGTAAGTCCCGAAACTTGCCTCTTTCTTCTCACAGTCCTAATGTGACTCTGTTGGTTACTTGCCATTGTCAAGTTCTCTTCCAATTTGAATCTCTCCTACTTTTTGTGGCTAAGTTTTTCTACGTCATTGCTCTCCAGGAGTTTCACTTGAAGACATCGGAGAGGGCTATGCAACATACTTCTGCAGCTTCTTCAGCCACAGTTCAGACCAACAACATTAAGGTTACTTGATAATGTTACTGAATTTACGATTGTTATATACCAGTTAAGAGTGTTTTATAGCATGAAAGGATATACAGTGGCAGCTTATACATAATAACAGTCAGGATATTAAGCTTCCTATGTAGTTCCTTATGTCATCGGCGAAACTGAATACTGTTGTTTTAGGTGTTGCGCAAACCAAGTTCTGTATCAGTTGCAGAATGCAGCAATAGAGAATCCAGCAGGTAATTCAAGGATCGCTTTTCTAAGGCTAAAGTTTACCATCTGGTTTTCTGTTCTGGCATGGCCAGTTTCTATGGCTTCTATTTTGCTTCTGTACTATATTCTGCAAGAAAGGCTATTTGGTAGCTTGGCTTTATACCAAAATTTTGCATCATTCAAGGACTACTAAAGCGCGAGCACACAAAAAAAAAAAAGAACACCCAGTTCATCACCTTTTTTGCTGACAAAAATCACCATTATGGTATGGTCACCAGGCCAAGCCACCACTGCCTTTAATCTACAACAACCTTTCATGCTTGACCTTCGATGATACCGCCAAGAGCCTTGCCTCATTGTCGCAGACCACTGGAATGCAGTTGGACCCTCATAGTGTTCCATGGTATGACCTCCTAGTTGTCTTGTCAATTCTCCATCATCGCATTGCCCATCTGTTGAAGCTCTTTAATTGGCTTTACCTAAAGCTGCAGTTTCGTCTTCGATTCTGAGACCCTTGGCTTTTTGCATCAGTGTGTTGAGAGCGCTTCTTCATCGCTGACACCAATGCCATCAACTTCCTCAATCCACTGTTCACTGAGCTCTCTACAGGAGGCAACAGGCCGAGTTGGCTACAATGTGCTCCTCCCCATCCTTGCCCCTGAGGAAGACATCATTCCTCATCCATCCCGAAATTGGGATAGAGCAGGGTGAGGTGGATTTAAAGTTGCAGTAGTTGGGTGTTTTAAGAGTTCTTGGTTAAATAAGTCTAGTAGTTTACTATGCTGTTTTGGGTTTTTTTTTGTATTTTGGTTACTTTAGTCTTATAGACTTAGGTTCTCTGTTGTACCAGTGATTGGATAAAATTTAGTATGTGATTGACCTAGGCTTTGGGTCTAGGCTATGTGTGAACCTTGCAGGCATCATGGTTTCGAGGTCTTCGGTTCTGTGGCAAGTATACGGTGCCATGTTGTAAGCTAAAAGCTATCTGCCACATTGCATGTGCCGCAGATTGTAACCATATTATGTGCCATATTACACCACTTGGATTTGTTTGTACAAGCTCTATAGTAGTGATGCTTCTACCTTAGTTGGAGCAACTATCTCTACTTGGATATGACTGCAAGCTACCAGTTGATCGGAAGAAACCTTTGGACACTGTTTATCGAATGAGGTTTTATTCTTGACTTGAAGCAAGCTCCTCCCTTTTTCAGGCCAAAAGCAGTTGATACTCCAAAGCAAGAGGGATGTGAAGCGATGCACAAATTTAGAGCTCTACCCCTCAACAAGAAGGTATCGTGTTGTTGCTAGGATTTTTTTTTTCCCTTGGGAATATTAATAAGCAGATCGCAAGGTTCATATGCCATCATGCTGTACCTCAAATGCAGATATTTTCAAGTAAAGGCGATATTGGAGTTTTCCGGAATAGCAAGAGAGAAACGACAGTACCAATGGTACTTTCCACATGGTTATCTGGTTTTTTCGCTTGCTTTCTAGTCTAAGATCAATGGTTTGAGTTATGAGCTTTAACATTGTTTTGTTCTGTGTTCACCACAGGAGTTTAACTTTCATACAGAGAAGAAGGTTCGACATGATCCACCAGTGGAACTTTTTAACGAGGTACATTTGAGCTTATCTATGTTATTGCTTCTTCTCGTTTCCATTTGAGTTATCTATGTTGTGCAACAATTGTTACAGTATTGCGTTGCTTCTTCTAAATCATTTCTGCTGCTGCTACCACTATTATCGCCCATACCTTAATTATCTCATTTTTGTTTTAACTTTGGACTGTTAATTTTGTCTATCATATTTGTAGCTTTGTTTGACATCTGAAGTCCAACCAAATGCTGGATCTCAATTAAAATTGCCTCAGCCTACGTTCTTACATTCGAAGGTTCTGCCTGTTCCTTGCTCTTTATGAAATACACCATCAACTTTGATTTGTACTTATTTTTGATAATCTGTTGAGTTATTTATTATTTTCTACAAGGGATCAAAAGAGAATAGATTGGGTTCCTTCCAAGAAGGAAGTGAGGTAAGCTTCCATCGCAGTCTTCTTGTCCCTTCTCTCCTACTTAACTATCTTTCTATGTGCTGCTTCTATAATCTCATCAGCCACATGTTCCTTCTCTAGATAAAACATATGGTGAAAGGAAAACTACCAAGATTTGGGGCGACACAGCTTCAGTTTGGGACTAACGGGGTAATACCTGAAGTTGGTCCATTGTCGGACATGAACAGGTATGAAGGAACAAAACTTGCTTGATATTGTGCGTAATGGACTTAGGATTTCTAAACGTGAACTTCACTTGTGGAATGGCAACAGAACTTTGGGCGGCATTCGTTGAGAGTGAGGGTGCAAATTTTGTAGAATTGTGGAAGATGAGCACCGGGCTTCAATCTCTGCCCTTTGGTGGATAAACGCTCAACACTTGCTGAATACATGACTATTACGAAAACTTCACCAGGCCTTTTGCCTGTGTACACGATACAGGGTAGTCCACATACAGCCCTCAAAAGAAAAGGGAAATCTCATGTCAACGTCAAATATATTACTACACTCTATAGGCTGAGGCCTGTCAATAAAATGCTGCAATCCAGTTTTGTATAGTAGTTCTCAATGTTCTTTTCCTTGAAAGAATTTTATTTCACTTCTTCTATAGCATCACTGCCCAGAAATGTACATGGTTGAATCGTTTGGCAAATTATTAGGAGCCGATGCCCACCGAAACACGAAGATTGTTCAAAATGGTATTAATCTGAGATTTGTCATCGTAGAAGATGATTGCGAAGCTTGCTTGAGGGCAAGATTGTTGTGCTAGTGGTCCCAATTGCATATAAGTTGGTTGCCAAAAAAGTGAAAAACTGAAGTTAGTGTAGGTATCCCAACCGTTGTCTTAAAAGTCGACTCTTAAATGACATCTTCAATGACATCTTAGGAACAACTGTGAACGACAATGGGAAGCAACTTACAAATAATTGATGCGCGTTACCTTCGGATTCTTTTGGGCTAAGCTGGCGATCTTGATCATTACTCTTAAAGTAGACCTATGTATTTATAGAAGTACAGAAATTGGAAGCCACCACAATCAGGAAGATGCACAAGACCAATAATGTTTTGTATGCTTTTTTGAGTAATTTACTTCAGAAAGTAAAACAGACTATCAAGTTATGCTTTTCTTGGTTCATACTAGATCGCCTTACCATAGATGATTTCCGTTTTCTTGTACTATGCTTCAGTATCCTACGATCTCTTCATCACTGTCCCGGTTTGCTGAATTGTTCTTTCTGATGGCGGAAACAAAGGAGAGAGGCGATTGCTTCGCCCAACGCCTAATGTCATAAGCCTTTTTGAGGGGTTTCTTCTCCTTGCCATGTTTCCTCTTGGTTATGGCAATGGCTAGATCATTGGGGAACAAGGTGTGCCAAACAAATGCGTGAAGAAGGGTAGATACGAACAACACCGCCACCATAGTAGATGACATGAATGAAAGGGACAGTGCAAGCCCCCTGCTCATGACACAAGGGACCTGCTCCGCGTACTTGATTGTGGCCAATGATGCGGTTGTCATGGGGAAGGTGTAAGACCACCATGCTACCGAGAACCTGCAGAGACGATTTGAGTCCAAGTTTAAGTACATGTCAGAAGTTAGAAAAGTGTATTGATATATGTCTTGTATTTATGTCCCACGTTGGTTATTTAGTATATAAGATATCTTGTCGCACATTGTCCCTGTTTTCTCCAAGTATAAGTAAGGTGTCTTGTGTTTAAAGGCAAGAGAAGAGAGTCCTTATTTGAGTAGACCAAGAAAGAAGAGTCATTGTAGGCCAAGATAGAAGAGACGAGGATAGTCTCGATAGAAGAGTCCTTCTCTGAGTAGGAAATAGAGGATAGTCTTTCTTTGGTAGACAAAGAAAGAAGAGTCTTTCTCTGAGTAGGAAAACAATTGAGAGATACACGCGAAGGAGTGTTGTAAATCTGTATTTGAGTTCTCTCATATTTCTTGTATTTTCTTGTTTGGTTATTATCGTGTTCAATACATATTTGTCCTTCTTAGAGTAGGAAAACAATTGAGAGACACATGTGAAGGAGTGTTGTAAATCTGACTTGTGCAAAGTGGAGTGTTGTAAATCTGACTTGTGTAAAGTGACTCGAGTTCTCTTATATTTCTTGTGTTTTCTTGTTTGGTTATTATCGTGTTCAATACATATTTCTCTAGAGCGATTTTGTAACAGTTTGTGATCCCATTGCTGGCAATCAGAAGATATCGTTACCTGAATCCCGTGAAGAAGTTTATACGTACAACCAGTGACACGTAAAGGAACAGTGCAATGAAGTAGCAAGTCCTAGACAGGCCATCAAATTCGCCATATATAGTTTCCCAGGCTATGCTTGCAGCCGATGGGGCTGCAATGAACATGGAATACACAGGGTGCAGCTCCTTAGGCAGTGCTTCACTTGTTGGCAATCTTTGATACAATGTCACAAACACCACAAGATAATGCGCGAAGCCAACTGCCCAGAGGAATTTACCAGCTTCGTTCCACCCTACTTTGGAGGCCAGAATCGCCCCCACAAAGTTTCCGACGACTGAGAGATGGGAAGACGGGTTGGCTACTTTACAGAGACGTCTCTTTCCCCCAGAGAGCCACTGGCCGTAAATCTTGAGCTCAAGAAAGAAATATGGCGCCATGAAGGTGCACCAAAGTGCAGGGTGAAGGGCTTCGTGTGCTATGATAGGTGGTACACCTATGGCTAGGAACATGCAAACAACCCATGGGGCAAAGAAGAAGTTGACTCTAACTGGGTGGAAGTATTCTCTTTTGACAGCTTCAAAGTAGAAAATGCATTTGAGTACGTAAGTGATTGAAACAGAGAGGAGCACCGCAAGGGCTAATAGCCATAAGATGACATTGATGAGGGGTGTTATGTGCAGGAATTTGGTGGCTGGGCTTGTAGCAAGAGCGCGCCATAGGATAGCTTGGCTGCTAAGGCCAAGACAGATGCCAAAGCAACCGATCGGGAACCGAAGGAGGAACGGCCATTTCTTATCCTTGGGGAGGAGAATGTCTTCAGAATCCTGCACAAAAATTGGGTGCACATTTAATGGAAGTAGGGATAATTCTGTCATGCAAGTGCAATGGGCTAAGATCTACGACCGGATCGTTAACCAATCGCCACCCTCGCAGCCTTGTAAATGTGCTTCTTACTTGTATATATTTGCTAATTTGCATGCATGTATGATCTACAAGAACAAGAACATCACCTTGATTTGATCAAGTTCAGGCCCTTTTAGAGCAGCAAAGTATCTTCCAGCAGGAACACTTTCGTTAACCCGCTCATCATCTCCCCTTCCTGAGCCGCGATCGTTATTGTCACGATCAATGTCCATCTGATCAACCTCCTTTCTCAAATTAGACAAAATCGCCGAATGCTGCTTAGTAAGGGTCGATTTTGTACGAAACAAATTGAAGTCTCCTTTTCGTCCCTGATCGACACCGTTACTAGTCCTGTGAGATGAACCAAACCCTCCAAAACTCCTCCCACTTCTCTCAAGTAGTACATGCCTTTGGTTCTTCGCGTTGGACTCGTTTGTAAGCGCCGATACGCCTGTCTCCAGCGAGACTTGCCTGCTGAAGCTCCTCTGGGGTCTCTTCGCTTCTCGAAGCTTAAACTGCTTCTTTGAACGCTTGTCCACTTTCTCGGCAGCTTGAGCTATTCCCGCCTCTTCTTCTTCTTCATGTTCTTCTTCTTCGGGGACTTCATGGATATCCATAAAATGAATATCCCTGAAATTTGGAGAAGCTGCTCTTATGTCCATTTTTCTTCTCTCTTGTGTCTTCACACAAGGACCTCGAGTTCAACCATTGGTATAGGTTTATTTTTAGGTCTATGCTTACTGTCATAACTTTACGTGCATTGTATGCCAACGGTTGGCGGTTCACGAGAAGAGGAAGAAAGGAGGGTAGAAAGATAGAGGGAATGCTTGGCACTCGCCGTTGTGTGTCAACAGCGCTGACCGTACCAGATTTGCGACTTCATGTTTTCCCTTTTAAGGTGTCAGTCACTACTGTCTATGAAAAACAAGCGGTGCACTGCGCGCGAGCCTGCTAAGCTAGCTGGCGCTGGTGATGTGTCCAAGAGAGCTTTCAGCAATAAATTGTGTCAAAGAAGAGCTCTCCTTATGGTGGTTTTTTTTTCTTAACTTCACTTGCTAAGGCAAAATGGTGGCCATAACTTTCTTCTGGGAAAAAGTAGAGCTTTTTGGAGGGATTTCTCGTGAGGGGAGACCTAATTCAGAGTCCAACTTGGGCAAAGAAGCCAATTGCAATATGCAACGACAAAGATTGTTTACAACATCCCACGGGTCCCAAAACAAAGTGCCTTTCTTTCTGAGCAGTCCATATGGCAAATGCAGCATATGCTGGACCAAATGGCATGTAAGTTTGGTGGCGTAGCCGTGACTACCTTCACATCTTGGTGACGGTTTATTCATGTTGCCAAAACATCTCCTCCATCAAATCCCTCAAGAAAAAGGCAAACGAAGGGTTCAGTGAACTATGTTATCATCATCACAATAAAATGTGCGTTTATTTTTTTTTCCATCCATGGGGACATGGGGTTAACACAAACAAGGTAAGGTCGGATTGGAAAAAAAATTAGGCTGAACTTTAGGTTCAATCCATGTTAGGCTTGTTCAAAAAGAAAAGAACTTTGAGTTTCGAGATAAACAAACTTGGCGGCAATCCGTACAGTAACAAGATGCTACAATCTTTCTCAAATAGCGATGATTAGCGACCGCTGAGAATACTTCTTGGCATTTTAGTTAAATGACGCTTAAAATGTGTTGTTAAGCCAGTTGCCGCCGAATTTATCTTGGTGAGAAAGAAGTTTACGTTAAATTGAGATCAAGAACGTATTAGATTACACAAGTCATCTAAATTAAAAGGTGAGCGAAGATTTTCTATAGTTACGACTTATGAAATAGATTTATTATCTTACAAACCTAGGAAGGACTACCTGATAATTGGTAAATTTAAGCCTTCACCAGAACCTTAGGAACTAGATATATATATATATATATCTGTGCATATGTTGTAACAAGGTCCATTTTGATATTGATAGACCTTATACTTGCGTTTTGAGAACAACTTTAGACATTTGGACTAAATAAGACTGATGTGATAAAAAAATGGCCCAATCAAGGCAGAAGTTCAGTTCTATTAAAATTTGTAATCAGTCATCTGTTCTAGATAAGTAGATCTGTAGATAGGTAGATCATTGGTTCCGAAATATCCAATATCTGCTATTCATCGTAAATGCTTTTTGAAAATGCACATCTACATTTATATATTTACACTAAATTCACTTTCTTTTTGAAGACTAAATGCCAGAATTGGTTTCTCACGCAATAACCTAATTGAGAGGGTTAATTCAACAACTTCCCAAGCGAACCCATTGCAGTCCCTTTTCTTATCTTTTTCTGACCCTTGTATTTCCCAACAATTTCATTTCTCTGTTCAAACCGGGAGGTATAAGTGCATGCTCGTGGTTTGATCTCTTAAAGTTATCCGAATAGATTTTTTTTTTGCATTCAGGGTTCAGGGATACCTAATTTTCATGTCATTTGAAAACACAAAACACCAATAATCCTTGAAATTGCCAATCAACATATCAAGAGCAACTCGAAAATATTCTAGTTCCCACATGGATGCCAAAATGTTGAGTTCTTCACGAGTGATGAAGCCCAAGTAGCAGTGATGATGCAATTGCGCTTTTTAAACTGAAGCAGTTACTCTATTTACTTGTACGTGGAAGACAAGATTATTTATATCTATAATTTGGACTATCACGAATTTAGATATGCATATATCCGCTGAACCAGAGAAAAGTTTCTACTGTTGTCAACTCAGATTAAAAAAAGAAAAAGAAAAAACATCTGCTGCCCTCGAATTTCTACACACTGTTCTTGCTTCAATAGGTTGCAGCATTGGGCTGGCCTATCATCGCCTGCAGGCTGAATAAAAGACAAAAATAATGAAAAATCCGTAGGATTGTAGCATCAACCGGCTAAAAGAAAGGATCGAGAACTTTGTGTTCATCCCCTTGTTTGGCTCTGTTTTGCCGATGAAGAGACAAAATCAGATAATTAAAGACCCTCGAGATTATAGCAATAGTTGAGAAAAATGGATTGCATGCTGATCAAGGTAGGCATTGCTCAATTGCAGTGACGAGTCTGCAAGACTGATCAAGTTACTCGGCTGCTCGATGAGACGCCCATATTGGCTCACAGCCTGATGCACCGAGCTTTATATCTACTCTAACATCGCACAGACACTGCAATATCTTTTGAGAAATTGGTCTTCATCTCACTTTAAGTATTGCCAACCGAATTTCTGTAATGAGAATATTCGTGGATCCGTGAAACAAGGCTGTAATCTGAATTAACCTCGTCAAGAAAACGTAAAGAAGTTGGTTTGCTGAAAATCTTCAACACTCAAGTTGTAGACAGTTTCGATTCTCTGTTCTTTGAAGATGGATTTAAGTCCTGGCACCAGCTCCTACATGGCTCCAAAATTAACACTCAAGCCATGGAACCTATATTGTCCTTAATTCATGATTCGATTTCATTTGATCTGTTTGGTTAAGGGGTTATTCTTTATGAGCATTTAACTCATGAAATTTGGGCAAGGTAGTCTGACAAAGATGTCTCAACAACTCCCAGATTTTAAAGGCGCCCAGATTTTATGGGCGCATGTCTCGACATGGATCATGTTCCACTCAAATCCTGCTATGGATAACCTCAACTCATTTGTGGCAGATTGCCAGGACATCGCCCATAAACTGCAACCAAAAGCAGTACAGCAGAGCAGATGATCTGTCTGCGCGTATTACTTCAATGCAAACCAGAAAAAAAATTAGGTCTATGACTGCGAAGGAATCATGTTGCCAATAGGTGGCATAGGGGAGAAAGCACTACGGCAACACTTACCACCTAGAAGATGCTGCAGATAGTCGGCAAACTAGCCAAATTTCTGGCAAAACACTGCCATTTGCTTGATGCACGTGTTGATAGGCTTGTACAGGCGAAAGCTTGGATTAGCAGGCAAAGTTCAACAACACATACAAAAGAGAAACTAAAATAGCAGCAAGCTTGCAATTGAAACTACCCCCAGTGCATTACCAAGTCGACGACTTCATGGGTTTTTCAAAGGATGACGACTCGTTCGAACTAGATTTTATTGGCTTAAGCTCATGGATCAGTGACCATAACAGTTAAAGAAAGGAAAAACAAGAGTAAAAGGTAATCTAGAATGCTCTAATGTAACAATGGGGGAACAGTGTTCACCAATTTATTATGCCAGAAGCGAAAGAGGGAATATAAGGAGCACTCCATAAGAGGAAAACAATGGTTACTTCAAGCTTTCCTTTCCATTTTTACGTAAATTTCCGGACAGCCAAGATCCTACCCCATTTGCGTAGGAGTGATTTTTGGATCTCTAGAATAGGCTACTCAATCTGTTCCTTTTATATCAGAACAATTAGAAAACAAGGTAGCCATCATCTTAAATCAGCAACAATGGGGAAACATTTACAGCCAGATCTAACACAACAGCAAGATTGCTTTCATTATAGACCAAGCAACTACATATATTTAGCATGCCACATAACAATCTAATCATTCAATGATTATCCAAAAAGTAATTCCCAGTCCCACAGAAACAATTCATGTTTTAACGACTTTATATTTCACGAAACCGCCTAGATCTCTCTTCTCATAACTACCAACCATTAACAAAGTACAATAACTGAGGTAGAAGCGTGAGAAAGGGTAAATTCTGTTGGAACGTTTGGGTAACAACTGAAATAGGAATGGCAGCCTATTAAACTAAATATAGGAATTCTAAATTTCCTAGTAGTTGAAATGTTGAATAAGATTCCGGGCTTCTAGATACATTTCCATCCATGATACGCAATAGCTAATTGGCAATTACCGATTTTAGACCTAAACAAGATAATGATAGTCACCAACAGTTGGTCTAAGAGTACACAGTTACACACAATTGACTTGGTCCATCTTTTCTCTTCTCTCTCTTCAAACATCATTTTCTACATGAACTCATCATTAAGAGTCTGAGGAGACAACAGATAACAGCACCAATCCTCTTAATTGACCTAGAAAACAATGCAAAGTTCCTATGCTAAGCAGCATTGAATAGAGGAAATAAATGGTGTACCGCTCAGTTATCAAATGGTTACTTGTACAACTAGCCTTCAACACTTTTTTATTGGCATATAAATTGCCATCTCTAGCATATATGGTTAATTTACTACACTCCACAAGAAGTGGATACTAAAACAAGCCCATTGCACATCTGGGAATGCAGGAGAACCCAAAAAGGTCAAAGCAAGAAAGTCTATGCAAACTGTACGCAAGAAGAAAGAAATCACACAAGGAATGAAGCAACAAGGAATGCTCAAAAGGCCACGTTGGGTTCCTCATTACACCCTAAAATGGAAATAATCTATCCTTTGTGTTTGAAATTGCAGGAATGAATATGTAAGATTACACACAGGGAAAGCAAAAGAGAGAATTTTTCCCCTTAAACCACCCCAAAGCAAAAAAAAGCAGGAAAAAAGGAAGCATAAACACCCTTTTCCCCTACCCCCATTATCCTATACAACTGAATCATTGAATTGCTTTACTTTTTTCCCCCACTTCAACTCCTTTACTTCCATTACCATCTAAATTCAAAGCAAAAGACCATTTTAATCAAAGACAAAGAGCCTCACCCGTGTAAGAGAATCAATAATTGCCCATCAATGCGCTGTGCCTTTCGACCGCTTCTTCGCCTCGCTGTAAAGCCCCACGCCGAACATCGTCACCGCGAACCCCATAATCCCCATCCACGTCACCTGGTTCCTGAATATCAGCACGGACACCGTAGCGGCCACCGCCGCCTTAGCATTGCCCAGCACCTGCAGCGTCAGCGCGCTCGTGTGCTTCGTCACCAGAAAGTTCGTCAGGTTCACCAAATACGCCACCGTTGCATTACCAAACAACAGAAACACCATGTTCCAGTTCTCCTTCGCCTTCTCCAGTGTAATCCCCAACACATTCCCTTCAATATACAGCGTAAACGGCAGCAAAATCATCGCCGCCATGGGAGCCATGTACAATAACAGATTCATCGAGTGCAGCTTCTCTCCCTCTGACGTCAGTAACAAACCTTGCACCACGGATTTCAACGCCCTGCCGGCAGTTGACCCCAGACAAACAAAAAATCCAAACAAATGAAACGAGGGCTCGCTGTTGCTCGCCAAAACGATGCCGAACACCACCGGTACTAGAGTCAGGTAAACCTGGCCGGATTCCTTCTTGCACGTAATCAAAAACGCAAAAATGGCGGTGAAAAACGGTGTAGTCGCTCCAATGGCCTGATTAAACGAAACCGGAAGGTATCTCAGCGAAGTGTTTCCACACACAACGGAGAAGCAAAAGATCGCGCTCAATGCGAGGATTTTGAAGAACTGGCGTCGGCTGGAGATGTGCTGGAGCGGCACGATCTCGAACCAGACGATGGCGATGTAGCTGTAGACGGAGCAGGAGATCATGTGGAGCATGGTGAGGAAGATGGGGTAGCGGTAGCCATAGATGCTGAGCAGGTACTTGTTCAGCAGCAGCACGCCGATGTTCGACAGGTACCACGAAGCGATGATTACGGCGGTCAAAGAGACGAGTGATCCGGTTGCGTTCGGGCCGTTCCGTACATCTCCCGGCGGCGTCGCCGGAATGTCGAGGAGGTGGTCGGCGGCGGGGTCGAGCCTAGGGTTGCTGCCCCGCCGCGTGGTCCATGACTGCGCCTCTACCATGGGCAGAACAGTAAATTCGCACCACTCCCTCTCACTCTCTCCCTGCGTGTGTATGGACGAGAGTTTAGATCTGGAGGAGTGGGAAAGATAATATGAGGTGGGACGGATCTGATCGGACGGTCGGAAATCAGATTTGGGATGGAAGAAAGGATCTGATCCGTTGGATAAAAAAATGAGATGTTCTTGGGGATCGAGCTTTTTAGAGTGTCGGTACTGGATATAGCATGTGGTGACTGTGTAGGGTCAATTTGGGGAGTTTGATTTTCGGTAAGAAAAATGGGGGCACGTGACTTGCACACGTGAGGGTGGGATTTAGTGGCCAATGAGGGGGCTCTGTTTTGAGATTAATATATCTTGAACAAACTTTGACTGCTACCCGTTGTTGGAATCTTTCTCCAACCCTATATATAATGATAATTAATAGCTGTTAAATGTCTTTAATGACTTTTTTCTGTTAACACTTTCAGCCACAACTCTTAACATCACGTTTTTAGCGTCGCTAAATAAAAGTCATTAAAAATATTTAGCAACCATCAATTGTCGCTACATGAGGGGTAGGAGGAAGATTCCTTCAACCAGGATAGCAGCCAAATTTTTTCCATATATTTTTGGGGTGCACAGATTTCTGCTGAGTTTTCGGCCGTTTGTTTCAAGTCTTCTGGGTTTTGACGTCCGAGAAAAAAAAGTCAGCTGGATTTAGTCAAATTATTTTTATTTGGCCGCAACGGTAATCCAAATCGTAGGAAGAGCTTATAACCTTTCGTAGTAATAATTATTAGTCACTAAACATATATAATAATTTTAGTTATGAGAGAATCTCATTATGTAAGATCGATGAAAGAAGAACGGCTAAATTTAACTTTTTTTTTTGTCGCTAAAAGATGTATTAGTAGTATTTTTCAACGTTTTAAAGACATGGGATACGAATACGGCATCACGAAGTAAAAAAGTTCGCAAGTCTTTCGGACTTGCAACTGAGGCCAAGGGATTTCGTAGCAAAAAATTTGATAACTTGCATAATGTGGAAACTTAGACAGGAGATGATTCAACTTATTACAAATACAATGTCTATTTCCTTTAAAAGAAGAATTAAAATTATGATTCATGTTTTCTTAAGGAGGCAGACTACATTGGTTGGCTTAAATCTTCCAAAGGAGTTATACTCACTAATTACTGTTGTGATTACTACCAGAGAGCGTTCGTTGTCTTGGTACTTATTTTCCTAAGCGATGTGGACTCCTCATTCTATTTTCCCCAACCACCTAGAAGCACAAATGTCTTGGATACCTTCTAACTTCAAGATTAAGGTGGTCGCTCATTTGAGCTTCAAGTTTTGTGTGCATTTCGAGTTTCATGACTATATCTAGCATGATTTTTGCCAAGCAGACATCGGATTGAATAACAAGCGACAATTATATAGTCAGCAACAAAATGCTAAAATACAAGTTTTCAATTTTACTGGGATGTCAAGTACCCATCGACTACTTTCATAGGTAATCGTGACTTTCTACCTAATGGTAACTCGACTGAAAAGGCGGGGTTGAGCAAAGCCACGGTCTTCTTCAATTATAACAATGCTTGTATTTCCTAAAACAAGTCTAAGAATCACAAAGCATAATCAGTTATTCTGAGCACCCCCATCACTAAAAACACTCTTTTGAGGATGAGCCCAGTCCTGACGGCCTCTGTGCACATGCTTTGTTGAACGCTGACGGCCTCTGTGCACATGCTTCTCACAGTACTTTTGATCTTGAACAACATCCTTGCTGCACCTCCATTTCTTCCCATCTGTTCTTCTACACCTCCCTGGTTCTGGGTCCATGTTTATTGGGGAGTCACAGTTCAATGCACTGCTTCCCAAAACTGAAAATATATGCACCAAAAACAACTTATGCATTTAAACAGAAGTCTTAATTTTGCATACTTCACTCTAACTCGTATTAATCCAATATTGGTGAAACGAATTTTCAGTTCAAGCTGCAGTACCCCGTTACTACCTCCATCCCTCGAAAGAATCTGGATTTATCTCAAAGGACAGCAATTTGATGGACAAATCTGTAGTAATAATAAGTTTGGTCCATTTTCACTAATTTTGTTCAAAGTTTTATGATGTGTACATTTGCTATTAGTTCAACTAATAACGATCAAGTTATGTATTACTCTGTGATTGACATTGCATTTATTAAACGTGGCATCTTTTGGAAACACGGGAAGGAGAGTAGGTCTTTAAAAAGGGATCAAGGAGGGTGTTTGACAAGTTAGATAAGAATAGAGTACGAAATTAGTATTTCTACGTTCAACCAATCTATTTGGGGAAAACGATTGAAAAGTTAAAAGATACTTGGAATTTTGAGAACAAAAGTAGTATTAAACAAAATTAATTAAGAGTTGAGTTGAGGGCTTACGGGTCGAATAATATTGATGCACCCTCCCATCCTTGATATTACTAGCAACACTCTTCCATATGGGAATAATGAGATGAGAAGGAACAGGATGTCCAGCCACCATGTACTTGTAGATAAGGGCTTGGTGTTCAAGCTCGCGCAACTGGAGAAAGGTGAACCCTAAATACTTTTGGTAGCCCCTGCCATGACTGAGCCCAAGTCCAGATGAGGAAGACACTTCTCCCCCATTACTTGACAAACCAGCACTGGTGCTTAGACCATTTTCACAGCTCCCTGGTCCTGTGCAAAGGAAAATTAGGGTCACATAATGAGCCTAAAGATCAATGAAGAGGGGAAAGGGTGTTTGAGATCAGAGCATACCATGTTCTTCATTGCTAGTAAATTTTTGGGGTTCCATATTAAGTCCTTCACAGGCCCAACACTTGTCTTCTTTATCTTTTGGGTTGCTTGGCCAGTTTGGGGGAGGGAGGATAGAACAAGACTGCAACAAGTCTGCAAGTCTTCTGACTTGTCAGAGGCCTATACAACGTTTTGTGGTGGCTCCCTCTGTGCCCGTGGCCACATTAGCCAGCTGATGTGGGGCTTCTTTCAAATTTGGGGTATGACTTTTATCTGCATGCGTGAAAGTACTGCCTACATAAGCTAAAATAATCTTCTGTTATTAGATGTCTGATCTCTCCTCATCAAGGCTTTGAAGGCAAAAACAAAAATCCTTTATGTAGGCATTCAATGGTTATAGTCTGTTTGCAATTAGGGAGGCTAATTTATGCTTTTCATTTGGAAATGTTTGTTGCTAATAACTTAAACCGACAACAAGAAGTTAACTACTAGCAACGAGTAAGGCTATACATACTTTCAACTAACGAAAAAAGTTGTGTAGTAAATAAATTACGATGCAGAAATTGCCTCACCCTTATTTTATCTTAAAGGAATAGCATAGTATGACGTTCGTCAAGGGGCCACTGTGTGAAAATTATACCAAGAACCCACAAGCTAATACATTGACCAAGAACCTGCCACTTCAAATGGTCCCGATCATTGTTCGGGTCCTTATGCAACATGGGTCTTAAATGTTTTCAGTCGCCTGAAATTTGAAGATTTACCGAACGAGATAGCAAAGTTTAAATCGGTGTATCTCCAAATCAGATAGAATTTGCTACATCGGGGTTGAACTTTTCTTGGTTCTCTGTAGGTGCAAATGATTACTGGGACAGACATTCAGCGAAGTGGCTGATGTGCTCCAATTTTTCTCTCATTGAGTTGCATATGTTAACTCCTTCAGTACGTGTTACGCCATTAAGATTTTTGCACTGCTGTACTTTATATACGTGGAACTTCTACAATGAACATAAGTAGAAGTGTAGAATGATTGATATGTTTATTTGGATATTAAGAATACAGAGACAACTACACTACTCGGTTAATAAATAAAGTAAGGATCCTACAAAGGTCGAACCTCAATGTCTCAGAGTCGTGCATGAACTCTATTCAAGCTTAATGTGCTCATCTTCCCAGCAGAAGCAGCATCCAAGTCATGTTCTGTCCCTTTGGGAGCAGTTCTGCTACTAGTTTGAGAACAGAGGTAAGACAAGGACTGTAGCCATGAAACTAGAGTGGGTCTTCGAGTAACATCATCAGAATCCACGATCTGTTCATACAAGTCATTAAGAACCATGTTCTGGCCATCTTTGGGCAGTTGGACGATCAGCTGAGGCAATAACTTCATCAAACTTGGCAGGACCTGGGAAAATCACAGGCTGCTGACATTTTGCTTCGGATGAGTGCAGTCAAGACAAAAGGCATAAATGTTATGACTTGCCAATATTCAGTGCTTTAGGGTAGCCGCGCCAATTTCCATACTTATCAAAATCCCAGCTTTGCATATCGCGTATCATGCTGTATTCATTTTGTAAAGTGTGGATAAATATCATAAATATATAAGAATAACGTATAAGCATTTGAAAAATTAAGTTGTGAAGACAAATCATCTCGCATCGTAAACCTAGTCCGATGCCTGGAGTACATTCTCAAATTCAAAAGACCGTTTGTTTCTAGCCATGTGGAGATAATACTAAGTCTAAAATGAAAACGGCGAAAACTTTCATATTTCAAATTGCTGCTAATTATCTACCGCATAGTCTCATGTCGCATAAGAGACATATCGTCTATTGAAATACTTATGACCCCCGATACAGCGTCAACTTAGATACGCATGCATGTTTGCATCATTTTATGTCTGCATTGTAACGTTCATGAACTGAACCAATTTTCTAAGTAAAAAATAAAGCCCGAGCACTAAAACGCATATTTCCAACATATCTCTTGGGTATATCCACAAGTGAGAGGACACGCAAAAGCAATTCCAAAAGTTTCTTGCAAGGATCTAACTCTCCTCGCCAATTCTTCCATAAATCAGCCACCTGAGTCATGGCTTCACTGCAGAAACTGTAAGCTTTTTCCGCAAGACAATGAATGCAGTAAAATATAGATGGACTTCCAGCAGGAAGATGACAAACCAACGCTGCAACTCCAGAAGCCATTCCGTCGAAGGGGGTAACCCCAGGATATCCCGGCATTTCAAAAAAATCAGCACCTAATCCATGATGGCAAAGCTCAAGCTTTGACATGTCTCTCTTTTTGGTAGCTTTAGATACCTCTAAAGATCTCCGTATGTAATAGTAGAAAACAAGCTGCTCCTTCAATGAATCTATTTCCTCCTGATTAGAATCCTTCCCAGAAGATACGAAAGCCATAAACATTGAATGTGAGGCTCGGGCCCCTTTCCCATTTGGATGCCCCATGTATCTATTTAATTATGTAATAAGGAATCAATTATATTTATGGCAATTTAAAGCCTACCACTATAAAGCACGTATATAATCGAAAGGAAAATATTTGAGGTGATGTTATTATCTTTTTTGGGATTAAAATAATATAATTTAATTATGTTCTTATTTTTTTTGTGACTTATTTTAGAAGATATGTATATTTGATCTTCGCAATTGTAATCAGTTTAACGTCTGAAAATATTCTTTGTAGGCTTCTGGATTGAAATAAATATTTGATGGTATTGCTAAAAATAAAAGCAAATGGAAAAATTACAAGAATAAATCTACGTCTTAATTTTTGTAATATGTTAAATTGGTTTATTATTAAGATTTATAATTTTCAAAACCAGGTGCTTTACATTTCATCAATAAGAAGTGCAAAACACCTGGTCTTCAGCTGTAAATAACTGAACATATTTTCAGCTCAAATTGGCACTATATTTAGGACTTTTTTTTATGCATATTAACCATTTTTTGTTTTTTTCTCTGATTTTGTTTTTCCAACAATTTTTTGTTTTTTAATTGATTTTTCTCGTATTTTAGTTTCTTTATTTTTTTCCCTTCAGTTTTGCATTTGGTTAATTATCCGCTAACCTAAAAATGCAATGAAAAAAATCACAGTTCTCATTAACCAGTTCAATATCTAATGTTTATTTCATTTAACAAAATTAAAAAGAGAATAATAAAAGAATTTCTTAGTTCTATTTTTTTTTTCTCATCACACTTTTCATTTTCCAATGCATAGATTAAGAATCATTACCCATGTTCTCTTAATTTTATCAGAACTTAAAAGGGAATAATAAAAGATGGGTAAGAATGTAAGTGATGTAATTAATAGAAGAAATAATCATCCAAAAATGATTTACAACATTATACTTTTATAGGTAGTGCGTGCGGGCACATTTTTCGCAACCACAGATTTTATTTCCCAATGCATAAATGTAGGCTTAGATTAAATTTAAGACCTAATGTTCATTAAACGCATTACAAAAAACTAATTAGGGAAGAGTAGGGTTGTCATTGAAATAACTAGTAACTAATAATGGTATTTATGAAAGGGTAGGTGACGTAGCGGAAGCAATCAGGATAGAAAATTTTCTATCGAACGGATGTATATACCAACGCACACAGCGATGGTTGCACTAAACACACAGTTTAATGACTTCAAAAGAAGAGCACACAGCTCTTTGAGAAAATAAACTCTCCAATATATTAATAGAAATCAGAAGTTGGATGCCAATTACATTTGCAAGGCTCTATTTATAGAGCAAAGTAAAGAACATGAGGTTCCTCTCATCAATGCCCTTGATTGTCTCCTACTATTATACATGTGAAAACATGTGTGGCTATTTTAAAGGACCTTAATTACCTCTTCTCATTCATGACCTCTAAAGCATGTGAAAACACGTGTGGCTATTTCAAAGGACCTTAATTACCTCTTCTCATTCATGACCTCTTAAGCATGTGAAAAACATGTTAGAGGTTCAACTTGATTGCACTGCATCATTCCCTCTCTCTTGGGAAAAACTCGACCTCGAGTTTTCGCCTGGATATAAATGATCATCTGGATGAAACAGGTAGAGATCGGCGACATTGAAAGTTGGAGAAATTTCCAAATAGTCAGGTAGTGCGACCACATAGGCGTTATCATTGACCCTCCTTAGAATTCTACATGGTCCCACTTTCTTCCTGCTGAGCTTGTTATATGTGCCTACTGGGAATCTCTCCTTCCTGGGATGTACCATAACCAAGTCTCCCTCTGCGAATACTTTTTCCCGTCGATGCTTGTCCCTGTCAACCTTGTACTTCGCATTAGATTCTTCGAGATTTTGTCGCACCTCTGCCTGGATAGTTTCAATGGTCTCCGCTAGACGTTCTGCGGTAATACTATGCCCGGGAAGCTTAGGCACTTGGACCATATCGAGCACATGTCGGGGGGGTCGTTGATAGACAACCTGAAATGGCGACTTTCCCGTGGACCTGTTTACCATATTGTTGTATGCGAACTCTGCCTGCGATAAAAACTGATCCCACTGTTTAGGCTTGTCTCCACACAAACACCTAATCATATTTCCCAAGGTTTTGTTCACCACCTCAGTTTGTCCATCTGTTTGAGGGTGAAATGACGTGCTGAAGTTCAAGGTAGTTTGGAACATCCTCCATAAAGTTCTCCAGAAATGGCTAAGGAACTTCGTGTCGCGATCCGAAGTAATGCTTGCGGGGACTCCATGCAACCTCACCACGTCGCGAAAAAATAACATTGCAACTTGGGTCGCATCGTTAGTCTTCTTACATGGGATAAAATGAGCCATCTTCGAAAATCTGTCCACCACCACAAAAACAGAATCATTTCCTCGTTGAGTACGCGGTAATCCGAGGATAAAATCCATGGTTAGATCTTCCCATGGTCCGGCTGGTACTGGTAGTGGCGTGTATAAACCCGTATTCTGAGATCGGCCCTTTGTTGTTTGGCAAACCATACACCGCTCTACTATTCTCGTGGTATCCCTCTTTAAACTCGGCCAGAAATACCTCTCTTCCACCAAGGCAATAGTCTTGTCGCGTCCTAAATGTCCACCTAAGCCTCCTCCATGTAACTCATGGATTAGACGTTCTCGCAATGAAGTCTGTAGAATGCATAACTGTGATTATAGAATAGGTACCCGTCTTGGATGACAAAAGGGGCCTTACATTGCTTCACCACACATTCTGACCAAATAGATCGAAAATCTTCATCCTCAGCATATAATTCGCATAGGTGCTCAAATCCAGTCACTTCTGTGTGCATAACTGTAAGTAAGTCTGCTCGTCGGCTCAATGCGTCGGCGACCTTATTCTCTTCACCTGCCTTGTGCCTTATGACAAAAGTGAACCTCTGCAGGTAAGCTGACCATCTCGCGTGCATGCGACTAATCTTGCGCTGCGAATTGAAATACTTCAAGGCTTCATGATCGGTATACAATATAAATTCTCGCTGAAATAAATATTGTTCCCAATACCGAACAGCTCAAAATACGGCATAGAACTCGAGCTCATAAGTTGACCATTTTCTTCTTGCATAGCTTAGCTTTTCGCTGAAGAAAGCAACCGGCTTCTTATCTTGAGACAATACTGCTCCAATCCCTATTCCAGATGCGTCACATTCAAGAGCAAAGACTTTGTCAAAGTTAGGTAAAACTAACAACGGTGCGTTAGTCAACCTCTCCTTGATGGTGGCAAAACTGTTCTCGGCATCTTCTCCCCATAAGAACTTTCCTTTCTTCAAACATTCTGTGATTGGGGCCATGATAGTACTGAAATCACGGATAAACCTCCTGTAGAAAGTTGCGAGCCCGTGAAAACTCCTAACTTCACTGACATTTCTCGGTGTAGGCCATTTTCGGATGGCTATAACCTTCCCTTCGTCGACTCGGATTCCTTGTGCGGTTATAATAAACCCCAAAAACATCAACTTGTCTGCGAGAAAAGTGCACTTCTTCAAATGTATGTACAGTTTATTCTCCGCTAATGCTGAGAATACTTCTCGTAGTTGTGCAACATGTTCCTCTTTATTTTTGCTATAGATCAGGATATCGTCGAAGTAGACGACAACAAACTTCCCAATAAATGGCTTCAATACCTGATTCATCAGTCGGGAGAACGTGCTCGGCGCATTCGACAATCCAAATGGCATGACTAGCCATTCATACAGTCCGTCCTTAGTTTTGAATGCCGTCTTCCATTCGTCTCCAGCCCGGATTCGTATCTGGTGATAGCCACTCCTGAGATCAATTTTTGAAAATACCTTAGATCCTTCCAACATGTCTAGCATGTCGTCAAATCGTGGGATAGGAAACCTGTAGGCCACTGTGATCTTGTTGATTGCTCGGCTATCAAAGCACATTCGCCATGACCTGTCCTTCTTTGGTACTAATAGTGCAGGCACGGCACAAGGACTGATACTGTGGCAGATCAACCCCTTGCTCAAAAGATCCTCAATTTGCTCTTGTAATATTGCATTCTCCTTTGGACTCATTCTGTAATGAGGTAAGTTAGGCAAGCTTGCTCCGGGCACCAAATCAATTTGATGTTGAATCTCTCTCATCGGTGGCAAGGCTGCAGGCAATTCTTCGGGCATGATCTCGCAAAATTCTTCCAGTAATGGCTTCAGTTCTTTCGCGGTCATCGTCGTTGATTCCCCTTTGATTTCATCATTCACAACCACTGCATAGACCACTGGTTCATGTCTCATCTCTTCTAAAAACTCCCTTTTCTCGAGCACTACTAGAGTATTACCCCTTTTAGGAGTGGATCGTGGTTTCTCCTCGGGCTTCAAAGGTGCCAACACAATTCTCATTCCATATTTACGAAAAGAATAAGTGTTTTCCCGCCCTTTATGGACTGCATCCATGTCGAACTGCCATGGTCTTCCTAGTAGAAGATGACAGGCATCCATCTCTACCACGTCGCATAAAACTTCATCTTTGTACTTTCCAATAGTGAAAGATACACGACACCTCTCGGTTACTCGTATTTCTCGCAGCTCAAATCCAACCAATTTTGTAAGGAGTTGGATGCTTCTCAGTAGGGAGCTTCAATCGATCTATGACCTGTTGCGAGACAATGTTTTCACTGCTCCCACTGTCTATGATCACCTCAAAAATTTTCTGATGGATGTAGCATCGTGTTCTAAATAGGTTATGTCTCTGTGGATCCTCTTCTGTTTTAGGGGCCAACATTAGCCTCCTAACAACAAAGAGTGGCTCTATTTCTTCACTTTCCTCCCCATTACCTACTGCATAACACACTTCATCAGCCTCTTCATCTTCAGTCATCCCTTCTAGCTCAACTTCTTGTGTCGCTAGATTGACCTTGCCCCTATCCATTGCAGCTCGGCATAGATCAGACCGATGCCCTTGCTCACCGTATTTGTAACATTTTCCAGTGAAAGGCCTCGCGTATGGATTATTTCGGGTCGCGGTTGGGTTGGTAATGGGCTGATTTGTCTGAGGAAATTGTGTCGCTGGTTGGCTTTTGACCATTGGTTGGTTTTTGGTCACAGGTTGGTTGTTCGAGGAGGTTTCAGTTAAAGGCTTATTTCGAGGGCTTGCGGCAATAGAGTTATTACCTCGCGAATAGGCGAGTAATCTGGTTAGTTGGTTCTCGGCTTTTATGGCAAGGTTGTAGGCTTCATCTAGTGTGTATATAGGTAAAAGTGACAGCTTTTCTTGGATTGCAGATCGCAATCCACTAACGTACCTCATGACCTGTTGCGGCTCGGTCTCCGAAAGATTGTTTCGCGAGGACAATCTGTGAAACTCCGTCGTGTACTCTTCTACCGACCTGAATCCTTGCTTGCAATTTTGGTACAAGCCAAATAAAATCTGCTCGTGGTCTGGCGGCAAGAATCTACTCCGCAGTTCTCGTTTCATCCGATTCCAATCTCGAATAGGCAATTTCCCTTGCCTCTCGCGATTATTCTGTAGGTTTTTCCACCAAGCTTGTGCTCCTCCCTTGAGTTTGTAAGCAACCAAAATGACTCTTTTCTCCATAGGAATCTCATGGAATTCAAAGAAATTGTCCAGCTCGGCACTCCAATATAAGAAGTCTTCCACATTCATAGAGCCGTAGAAACTTGGCACATCCTTGGCTCGTTGTTTGTAATCATATTCTCCAGGGTCTCGCCTCTGTTGTCGCAGAGGTCGCTCTTCTCGTTCCACGTCAGAATCATCTCTCTCTGGACCATGCTGAACGGGAGGTTGGCGGTGCTGGTTTCTTCTCGGCTGTTCGTCGTAATGAAGGCCACCATGAGCATAAGCGCGAGGTGCTTCTTGGTTACGACCGGGGTTCCCATCTTGTCGGACGTTCATCGCAGCCACCTCCCTTCTCAGTTCTGCCAAAGTCTGTGAGACCTCGTGCACAGAACCTTCAAGAGTGTCTATTCGCTGGGTGAGCGCGACATGGGGATTGAGACTACTATCTGCTCCATCTGAGGCCATCTCCACAGGATACACAATCCTTGCTCTGATGCCAACTGACGTAGCGGAAGCAATCAGAATAGAAAATTTTCTATCGAACGGATGTATATACCAATGCACACAGCGATGGTTGCACTAAACACACAGTTTAATGACTTCAAAAGAAGAGCACACAGCTCTTTGAGAAAATAAACTCTCCAATATATTAATAGAAATCAGAAGTTGGATGCCAATTACATTTGCAAGGCTCTATTTATAGAGCAAAGTAAAGAACATGAGGTTCCTCTCATCAATGCCCTTGATTGTCTCCTACTATTATACATGTGAAAACATGTGTGGTTATTTTAAAGGACCTTAATTACCTCTTCTCATTCATGACCTCTAAAGCATGTGAAAACACGTGTGGCTATTTCAAAGGACCTTAATTACCTCTTCTCATTCATGACCTCTTAAGCATGTGAAAAACATGTTAGAGGATCAACTTGATTGCACTGCATCAGTAGGAGAATAATAGTATTTATGAACGGGTAAGATTGTTATTAGAGTGATTAATGAAGGGTCAAAATGGAATGAAATCATTTATAAGATTCATACTTTTATAGGTAGTATAAATTTGTTTAGGGCAGGATACAAGAAGTATAAATTTGTTTAGGGCAGGATACAAGAACAAAGTTGGAGCCACCACCTTCCTAAATACAGAAGCTGATAAGCGTTCGACGGCGCAAGTTGGGATGACCCTTTAGGTAAAATAAGATCTGAGCAGTCTGCACCTCATCTTTGGACCACATATATTCCATTTTCAGCAAGCTGGAAGATCCTGCGAGGCAAAAATAGGAAGTAAGTTTAAGCTTGGGTATATACACTGGGGTAGTGTATAATAACCATTGGCTAAGCAAAGTACCATGTTGATTTGTCAAGTATCATCATATGAAGGGGTAGATTCTACAAATGATGTACAAGCTGATTCATTTTCCTGAACGCTTACAACAACTCCTCTGGTTGTATCCATATATTCCGACAAACGCATTCGCCGGAAATATTCTAAACAAGAGAAAGAAACTAATATTCTAACTGAAATCTCCAATTGGGTTTCTCGAGGAACTCTGGAGTCTAACCTCCGTTTTGTGACTGCCAATGCAAAAACTATAACCATAAGGAAGGCAGAGTCAGCCACTTTCTCTAAATCGCGAATTAACTCACTGTCCATACCCCCAAAGCGTTGAAGCCACCTGCCGATGCCACAAGTAGCCATCTTGACAGTAGTCCCGGATAAAATTCAGTAAGTCCTACAGAATTGCCACGGTGGTATCCAAGTATTCCTGTATAGAAGCGTCGCAGGGGAAATATTTCAGTCAACAATGCTGAAGAAAGGCTTATAAGCAGAGAAGCTCTGGAAGAAACAGAACTGCTCCGAGCCAAAGCTAATGACATACACTGTAGGAGAAGCCGATCTCTAGGTTCAATGACTGAACTAGTAAAACCTCCGGTTCTGGAAATCAACTCTCTTGCTATAAGATCAATCCTTTCCTCTGAAGAAATCCTCAACTGCATTACAACAGATTTAGTCGAAGCCCTCATTGCTCCAGCAGCAGCCATTACAACAGAAAAAGGAGCACAAATTGGTTTTGAAGTTTCTAAAATCTCTCTAGCAAAGAAACTAACTTTCTCTAAAGAGTGTGAACTGACGGAACCACTCGATCAAATGCAGCATCATCAAACCATGTGAAATACTACCAGAAGGCCCATCTTCTTTATCCCAAATTTCAAACAGAGAATTCAGAATCCTAACAGCAGGAACATTCCCCAGAGAAGATAGAGCATATCCAATCCCAGCAAGAACACGGGGAACAAGTGCTTCATCAGATGAGCATACGAATGTCTACTCTTCTTCTAATAGCTTAGAAAGCAATTCAAAGCAGATGCTTCTGGATTTTTCAGATGTGGAAGGCATAAACGTAAAGGCACCCAATAATAGAACTCCTTCAGAGAAAAAAAAAGAGGTCCTATTAAATTCAAACTTATAAGCGAAAAGGTCAGAGACAACCCCAACAGCAGAGTCAATGAGCATTGAAGATGGCTTGGCTGAATTTCTAACCCAGATATACAGAAGCCTGAGAAGCAGAGGATAAGACTCACAAGGAAGAGAGAGATTTGGCGAGCCTAAAATACCAACTAGAAGTTTAACCTGAGGGTCTGCAACATAAAGAGGGATTTGGGAGCTGAGTAAGGTCTTTAGAGATTGTAGGTGGTGTGGGTGAAAGGACTGTTGTTGAAGCAAGTCCCTAAGATCAGTCCATGCCTGAATGATGGCTCGGGCAGACGGGGAAGAAGACTGTTCGGACTTGATGTTCGGGCTACAATCGCTGTTGCTCCTCAACCATTCTTCAAGGAAGAGGAATTGAGCTTGTTTTGCCATCAACCGATTCCCAACTGAAAGATAAGTAATGAAATGAGATTTAAATAGTCATCATTACATGCAATAACAAAAAGTTCTGTATGACAAAAGCAGAAGCGAGAGAGCTAGAAAGAGTTTTATCAATTCAATCTCCATTATTTCTCTCAAGTCTCTATGACACGTAAATTCAACCCATATCCAATCATGTTCCGGTACACTATATCTAACAATAAGACCATTATGGTAATGAATCTTCCTTTTTGCTGGAGAAGTTTACCAATAAGTTAGATATTCCAGACTCGTAAAGAGTGAGAAGCAGAAGCAGAAAAAAGGGACAGAGAAAGAAGTCAAACACAGACTTAAACACATAGGCAGCATCATTTTAATCAACCTTCAATTAACGAATTCACAAAAATCAATTCCACCCTAACCTAGGGTAGTATTTTTGAGAAAAGGTGGCCTGAAAGCCAGTTTCTCTGATTTTTTCAAGCCAACTTTATGAGAGACAAGTTGGTTAATTTTCTGCTCCTAAAGCTCAATCTCTTAGTAATTAATTGACCATGAAAGCATTACAGCATACAATACCACTGGCATAAACTAGGTAGACAAGTTTAAGCGGCTAAAGTTAAAGTAGGATAAGCAGAGTAGATAGAATTTGAAGAGTTCCGTTTAGGAATTTTCACAAACATGTACAGGGCAAGCTGATAGCAATACTCATTTGCACAAAAATGCCAGCATATGAATTTGCTGTTTATCTAGTACATAAAGCCCATCAAGATTACCACCAAGAATCCCTTACCTTGCTTTATGGAAAAATCTCCTCTTTTGCAAGGTAATGGAAGTGTTTAAGCTGGACTCAAAAGATGAAACAACAAAATAGCTATGTCGGCTTTGAAGCCTATGGCCCCCTATGTAATTGTTCATGTGAAGCTCAAACCGCCATCTTTTGCGACAACCATACGGAAGTTCTCAGTTCTCTACCCTGTTCTCTACCCAAGACCGTTTAAGCTGAGCTCCCATTTGTTGTTGACTCTCCTTGTCTTTGCGTACTACCCCAGTCACTTATTATATCAACTTGACCCCAAGCAGGACACATTGAGATTTCTTGTATAATCAAATGTATTGCTAGCGCATTTTAATGTGTCTTGAAGTCGGGGGTGAAATCGAAGCTCTGAAAGTAGTGTGCTCATCTACGTCCGATGCACTCCAAGCATCATAACACTCACGACAGCTTTCATTCTAACCTTTTTCGTATATCACTCCACGTGAATCGAGCCCTCGATGCGAAGCCTAATATCAATTGAACGTGTTAGATCATAGTTCTTGGACTTGTGTCCTCATACCGCGCTACGCACCTTGCAGGTCACGTACTCGAGCTGATCTGTCCAAGATGAAAATTGTAATGGCCAATGTTCAACGCTAAATTCAATAGGGGGGAGCGAAGAGCAGGTATTTAAAAAAAAAGAAAAAAAAATGAGAAATAATATTTTATCTCCACTTTCAACATTTGAATTTTAGTTTCTATTTTAGAAAATTGACTTTCAAATTGTCTAACGCAGAATTCGAATCTCACCGGAATCACAAAGACTGCCCCGTTCAACTTGAAGATCTTTAGCGATACAAAAAATGTTACTTGCATAAGGGCACCAAACTTGGTGTACGCAGGGACCGTAACAGCTGCAGAAAGCATTTAAAAAATGACGCTGCGCCTACAGTCTTCCATGCCTCTGCTCACCCTCTCCGAGATAAAGAGAATCATCGCTCCGATCTTCCCAAATTTACTTCACCCTTCCACAAGATACACAACGTTCAGTGTCAAAATGTCAGCCCATTCATCGTCACCACCACCTTCCCAACCCACTCACACCATTGATTTGCCGAGTCAAGTCGGCGAACCCGTCCACATCGTCGCCGCCCCTGGCGTCTCCGATTCCGAGTTCAGGCGAGTCACTCACCCTAATCATGCACTGTAGAGTTGAGCTTCACATACGTATGTATTGCCTGTGTGTATATGTCTGTGCATTTAGAAACCAAAAGGAAACGACTCTCCTCCAATTTTACCTCCGAGGACGTTGGGTCGCTGTACTCCTAAAATGCTGGGCTGGTCGGAATGAGTTAGCAAATTTTGATAAAATTTGGAAAGGGTAGCTTTATTGCAAGGATACGCATGTAAGTTATGAAATATTCCCCCTGTTTAATTGGATTTGTCTCCTCAAGTCATCGCTGAGAATTAACGAGTAAAGCCAATGTTTACATGTGCGGAATCGATCTTAGGATTCTGCCATCTAAAAGGGGACAAGTCCAATGAAGCGGTTGGAGTAACTAATTGACTACCACGTTGTATGTTCTTAGGCCTTCTGCTATTGAGTCAGTAGTTTTGATATTTTGTGCCAAATGGGAGAAGGTTGAATGGTATTTGGTAGTTTGTGTTGCAGGATTGCTATTGAATCCACTTTGTTCCAGCAGTGGCTGAAGAATATGCAAACTGAGACCGGGATTCTTGCTAATGGAACTATGTCTTTGAGACAGGTCCTTATTCAGGTACTAGTAGTTTTAATAGTGATAAACTAGTTTGCTGTCACTATCTTCTTCTGATGCTCTAGACGGTGGCGAGGCCAGGAGGCTTTTCTGAGGTGGGCAAAGTATACACATTTTGTCCAACGAATTTCTCCTTAAAATTACCTTTGCTAACTATTTTAGTTACACGTTATAGGTTAAAGATATTTCCTGGAGTAGTAAGTACCAGAAAAAAAGACATCTGTTGGCATAAGTGTAACACTCAAAAGTTTCTTACTCTTCAGATTTCCCATCTAAAGTGCACAACCCTTATCTTTTTTTTGCTGATGTAAGGTGGGGAAATATCAATCATTCCACTTTTAAGTTTCTCAAGTTAGAAAATTGCTTAAGTTTTGAAATGCTATGGTGGGCAATTGTCCCCCTTCAAATATAGGTGGCCTCGCCTCTGGCTTTAGACATGTCTTCATTTGATAGTGTAATTGGTCTTTGTTTGTTGTAAGTTCTTTACAGGGTGGGGTTTGGACATTTGATGGGCATTTGGTTAGCTCAGCCTATCACTTTGCAATGTATCATTGGAGCAATTTAACGACTTTGGAAATTAAGAATTGGGACTTTATACCCTTAAGTGCTGGTGGTTGGCAACCCGTCTTAGGGGCGTGGCTACTGCCAGATATCTATAAGTCAGAGGAAGTTGCAGGATCCACTAATGCAAAAAAAAAAAATGGGGTTTGACTGTTATAATGATTGTGTTTTCCTGTAAGTTAGTGGGACTATTTCTACTGAAATTAAGCATTTTCAATGACTCTGCTGCTACTCTGTGGAAGTCCAAATACTATGACATTGGACACGGCTTAGTTGTTAAGGTGTCAAAGGTTTATTGATTCAGTCCCTTTCTGAAGCAATGAGTTTAAGTAGAATGTGTTTCCTTACATTTGTTATTGCTCTATTTATATGTCCATGTAGAAAAAGTAACTACAGAAAGGTTGCGTCTGGGGAGAATACTAGGAATTGGGTAGTTGCCAGTGGGGGCTGTTATAACACATGCTCGACTCAGCCTATCATGTCTTCGATGCGGCTTGGTGCTTCTCATAGTAAATAGAAAAATGAATGCAGATCCCCCAACAATGCCTTGGTAAGGAGGAAGTCGAAGATCAGAAATCGTTTTCCCCAAGTTGGTTGTAGTGGGCAGTCTTGTTCGATGAAAGTGGTTTATGTTCTTTGCGATCATTGTATATCTCTATGCCTTGTGGTGTTGAGAATGTATAGTAGTAGAGATCATCACATGCTGTTTTGTTGATGATAATGCACACATGACGGATCTCTTTGTCGCATGTGATTCTTCTGATATGTATTTCTTGGTATGGTGATGACTGTAAAGAACTCGAACTCTTGGTGATGGTGTTATAGTTTATTTCCCTGACAATTCCGAGTTCTTGGTGGAAACAGGGGGTGGATATGTTTGGGAAGCGTATTGGCTTTCTCAAGTTCAAAGCAGATGTTTTTGACAGGGAAACGGGAAGAAAGGTACCTGATTACAATCTCAGTATATGCCTTCTGGATGGAGGTTCATCTTTATCCATTTCAAAGGGTTAATCCTGATTTTTTTGTTGATTTTTTCGACTTTTTACCTATTGCTGTACAAAGCCTGTTGATGTTGAATAGCTTCCTCCTTCTATTCTTCTTTCAGCCCTGCTCTAGAGAGCTTCTGGCCTTCGTGTGTGGTTCCCTGTTGCACGAGTCATTGTTCTTATTCCGTGCATATTTTATCGAACTCCTTTAGGTTCCAGGTATTGTTTTTGCACGGGGACCAGCTGTGGCCGTGCTAATCCTTCTGGAGTCAGAGGGTGAGACTTATGCTGTGCTCACTGAGCAGGTAATTTTCTTGAAAGTGTTGTGAAAATCGATTGCTTTATCCCTCTCTTTTGAAATCCTGTTAAAAACTAGTTTATATACAAGGTTAGGGTCCCTGTCGGGAAGCTCATTTTGGAGTTGCCAGCTGGAATGCTGAATGATAACAAAGGTGATCTTGTTGGGACTGCAGTTCGTGAGGTCTGCTTTCTTTTTATCTTTATCTTGACAACAACGATCTCTTTAAATACTGCTATCGCCAGTCTTAACCCACGCCCCCTGCGCGTAAGTGGCACCCCGCACCCTACTTTGATGCTGAAACATTATTAGTAGGACTAATATTTTGAAACATATTGTTTTCTTCTCAAAAAGATGATATCTGTTCTATTGGTTATTAAATGTAAAGTTATACATCCAGATGGTAGTATAGATACATCAATTTGTCCAAGGGATTGATATTCCCCCTCCAATTGTTAATCTAAATACATCAGAGAACTTCTATTTGACACCAAAATACCTTTTGTTGAATACAGAACAGGGTGTTTTAGTCAAAAGTTGCAGTGGGAATGGTCAAGGTCACTGCCGTGTTAGAGAAACGCTTGAATGTTGCAAGTGACTGTGCTTAGTCAGTGTGTGGGTGTAGCTTATGATGTTTTAAAATCTGGATGAGTCTTCTCTTAGGTGTCTCTCTAATATATAACATGTTAGGGTGTGACTGTTTTGGTTTTTGACTGTCAGTTATGTGACTTATTTGTGTGTATGGGCTTATGCACTTCTTAGTTGTGCACAAGTGGCTTTGGTTTAACAATTTATTGATTCTCCTACTTTTGGCTTCTCCAAGCTTTGTTATAACCTTATAAACAACACACATGCATGTATACAGAACTAAGCTTCTCTGAAAGTGAGACATAAGGCATACCATAAAAGGAGCTCATCAGTTGACGAGCTTCTTTTAGAGCTCCTGATGTTGATGATCAGTTGGGTTTACCAAATTTGTGTTTTTGGTGTCTTTGCCTATTTGGCATCATATGTCCATGCCCATGTTTCATCTAAGTATTTTGAAATGTCTTTAACATAATTAATGTCTGGCAACGTGCTTTTATTTTGTCTTCATCCTTGGTGATGCTCACTACTTACTTTTTGTCCTTCGCGCGTGCTAAGTTTTGGCATGACAGGTTGAAGAGGAGACTGGAATACACTTGAATCTTGATGACATGGTAGACCTCACAGCTTTCTTAGATCCATCAACTGGATGCAGAGTTTTTCCTTCTCCGGTACATTGACAGTTTTCCTTACTCTGGAGCCGTTATCTTGCTTCAAGACGGTGGCTGAAGTAACTATAATTTAGGAATATCTAGAATCCCTAATATAGTAAGGAGACTCATTAGAACATTCTGATAGCTAGTGTAGGTTTAAGAGACTGCAAAAAAGGATTAGGACCAGGGATACTCAACCAGAGCTCATCTATAACGACTAACATCAGCCCTAGCGTGTCTCTCTGACCCTCTACACTATGAAATGCGCATGTATAAATATAGGCGTACTTACACATACAGGGATTAATGGTGTTGCAGTCAGTGATTCCTTTTTTTAACGTCTACTGCTCCTTTTGTTATTCTTTTTGGGCGGGCATGGTGGCTTTGAGAGATAAATGGGACGAGCTTACTAAGAGTATTTAGGATGAGGTCCCATGGGGTATGTTTTCTTACGGTTGATATATTAATAGAATTGTGGATACCCCATCTCCCATTTTTGTTGGCTATATTTTATTTTTAGTCTAGTCAGGTCTAGTCTAGTTCAATTCAGTCCAGTTAGCCTATTTTTATAGGCTTTATTTCCTTTTCTTTTAGTCAAATCCTGTCTGTCTAGTCAGTTTATTAATGTTGGGCTTAACTCACCTCAGAGTCTGGTAATCTAGTTTACTTTTGTTGGATTCTGGCTTCGTTCTTATCTAATCCATGTGCATTTTTATGGAACTTTGAGGCTTTTCCTTCTAGAATAAGGGCTTTAAAGTAAATTTGCAAGGATAAGTGTACCGGGCAGTACTTCTGTTATTGCTCGGTACACCTTGTCGGTTAAAGTGTATCAGCCGGTAGAAGGTGTTTTTGTCCTTTAATATTTCCTCTAATGGTGGCTAGGGTTGCGTCTTATTCGTTTTCTGTAACTTTGGTGCAGCCCTATGCCTCCAAGTCTCTATAAAAACAGCCCCTCGGCACCCCCTAAACATGTAGAAAAATCCACAGGAGGCTATTATAATTCTGTGAGGTTTTCATTGGAGAGACGTGAACATATTGTGATCCCTTCCACATACATATATTCAGACATTTGTTCTTTGAACCATCTTGCATCAGGTATACATCCAAACCAGCAGCCAGGCTATCCAAATCAAAAGGTATACTTTTTCTACCTTCTTAGATAGAGTAAATCCCCTCTAGGTCATCAAATTCTAGTCCTTGGATAATAAATTTTTTCCCCCCTCCGGCACTCAGATTGTAGAGTTTAGTCACACAACTATTCTCACAAAACCACGTACCAGAGTTTAGATCGCCTCTCCTGGGGTCGGAGTTACGAGGTTTTTATCCTGATTAGTCCGGTTGGGTATGTAGGCCACTCAAGCCCAGCTGTTGAGTTCAAACCAATAGGTAAGTAGATTAGGATTTGTTCTTGTTCTACATAAAAATCATCAAAAGTCGATAAAAGCAAGTGGATACCTACTTAGGGTATGATGAGGTGCATAAAACCTTCTCATCATATTAATTATTTTCCAAATCTGAATCAAGACTTCCGCAGATTAGAAGGCTTAGTTGGTAACAGTCATTAGAATATTGCAACACAACTACGTACTATATATTGTTAATTGCATAATAACATATAAGTAACAATTATTTAGCAAAGCTGCTCCCAGCTTGGATTCTTCAAAGTGGTTATGCTCCGCCGCTCCTGCCCTTGCTCCAGCCCCCGCCCCCGCTCCCGCTCCCGCTCCATGCAACTAAGGCACCAGGGAACCATTCTGAAGGGTGTGATTTTTGGGTTTCTAACCAGTTTTGATTCTAGGTCAGATGAAAGAGGCTGATGTTTTTCTTCGCTGCTGGCCCATGCCCTTTATAAGCCCACTGACTTAGAAAATTTAGGGAGGAACAGGAAGGGGGGGGGGGGGGGGGGGGGGGGTGGTGGTGGTAAATTGAGTGTATTTTAATCAGCCATGACTCTGTTTTTAATGTTCACTAATAACCAACTCAAGTGATGCCTGATGTTTGATAGAAGTATTAAGGATCCGGGATAGTCATGTAAATGCTTGTATTGTCATGCTGCTCTTATAATAATGGTAATTAGGAAGCAGTTTTAATGCAACTGTCTGTCAGCCATGTCAGACTAGGGAGTACAAATATTAAGTGGGTACAATACCTTCAGTATATGAATTTTGCTTGCACTTTTTGATGATGTTAGTTACATCAGATACTGTTCTTACAAGTTTGATCGAAGTATGTAATCATTGTTTTATGCAACTAAGTGTGGCAGTAGCTGTAGATATTGTAGCAAGAGTGTTATGCATCCATCTATGTTTGGCAGTATTTTGTAGATGTTGTAGTTAATTAATGCAAGAATCTACATGTGGCAGTTGATTATTATGTTGTATACACCCTGCATCTACTTGTAGCAGTATTTTTGTAGATATTGTAGCAAGAATGTTATGCAAGCATCTACATTTGCATCTTTTTGGTGCTTTAGACTTTTTCCTTTGTGCTCGTACTTAGGTTGCCTCCCCTGTGGGATTCTTAAATAGAGCTGTCTGTACCAACAAACGTAATAAAGTAACTTATGGTTCTTTTGAATTTAGGGTGGGTGTGATGAGGAGATTAGTCTGTTTCTGTACAGAGGGAATGTAAGTAAAGAGGTTATTACACAGCTGCAAGGAAAAGAAACGGGCCTGCGAGAACATGGTGAGCTTATTAAGGTGCACGTAGCTTCTTATGAAAACCTTTGGCGGATGACTGCTGATGCAAAAGCCCTGATGGCCATTGCCCTGTTTGAAATGGCCAAGAAAGAAGGTCTCCTGCCTCCTTTGAGAAGTTGACCTGCTGGCTTCCTGCTGCAATCTGAATCCCACTCTGGTTAGCTTCATTTGTATAGCTCGTCCTAAATTGTGAGGAGATTTATGTGCTTTCTTAAGATGCCCTTCGTACGGTTGTGGTTCTGTGCTATTATTTGGAATCCTAAACTAGGTAATTCATGGTTGAACACACCAATTTCTATCTCCTCTCTTACCATTTTGCAGTGGCCACCACTGTGCCTCTGCAAACGCTACCTGCTTTGATACAGTGGCCCGGCGCACGCTTGCCGCCACCGCCCGACGCAATAAGGGTGCAGTCCTGTTTTAGATAGTATATGAAAAACTACGTAGTCTGTGTTTGCTTCCTGTGCACGCTAACAGTAAACTTCCAATTAAAGTACAACCAACGCCGCATTTGTTCAGAGTGTAGATTACTTTGTGTCTTTACATATCGACTTCTCTAAATGCAGGTGGATACAATTGAGCTCTACCTTTGACGAGGCATAACTTAACTGTCCCTTGTCATCATTACATTATAATAATAATTTATTAAAGTCACGATTTTGCTTTAAATCAACCAATCAGATTAACATTGAATCGAGTGACATGTGTGTTCCGCATCTTTAACCTCTCAACTTGTCCACGTGTCCAGTTAGCATTGGCCAGTGCTAAAATCATACTTTTACATGCGAACAGTACAGTGTATGTTCCCTGCAATAAAAGATAATGAGAGAAGTATTTTTAGGGATACACATATGAGCTCTCCTGTTGTTTCTGCTGCGGATAGCAATCGTGTCCTATCTGCTTGCCATTAATGTCTTCTTGCATTAAGAGTAGAATTAAACAATTGTATCACCCGGAAAGTCTCTTCTCTGGTTCATTAATGCAATTTTTTTTATCGCGTTTGACTTGCACTCTTATTTAGAATATGAATTATATTTTATAAATTTCTCATTATATTCCAAAAGAGAGAAAGAAAGAGGGAGGAAGAAAGTGAGTTGGGATGGAGAAAATGAGTTCGTGGAGGATTAAATGTGGAGATAGAAATAGAATACACAAATATAAGAAGAGTAAATATGAAAAAATACTTATTAAATCATTCTTAATTTTTAGAAAGTGAACAATTTTATGAGACAGCTCATAAGTGAAATATGATCAACTTTTTTGGGATGAGGTGAGTATCTTCTAGTACTGTTTTAGTGTTGGGATTTAGACCTCTAAAATAGGTACAACTAGTATAGTAAGAAAAAGAGAAAATATAAAAACTGTCACACACAAATATGGACATGAATATTTAACATGATTCGACTTCTTGCCTACGTCCACAGGAAGACAACGATAATGTTGTACTATAAAGTGGAGAAGTTACAAGAGAACTTTCACTCAATCACTCAAACCCAATTTCCGAACATACCCAAAACTCACCTCACTACATCTCTAGTGAATAAAAACTCTTTGTAATTTTCTTCATTCACTAGTGCTATTACAAAAGTATTGAACACACTAGCGTTGAACTACAATCATAAGCTCTAAATGCCTAACACCCTTTTTAGCACTCATTGGCTAACTCACTGCATTTTGCTTTCAATGTCTAATGCTTCTCAATGTTGTTTCATTTGTGGTATGGTGTGTTGTGTTTTGAAAACCTTTGGCAATTAAACTTCTCCTTTTATAGGAGAAGAAGTTGGTGAAGATATCGTCTGAGTCAATGGAAACTAAAAGGAAAAAATTTGGCTGCTATCCTAGTTGGAGGAATCTTTCTCATATCCTTATATAACGACAATCAATTATCTCTAAATATTTGTAGTGACTTGTATTTAGTGACGTTAAAAAACTGTTGTTAATAATTATCACTGAAAGTGTTAGAAGAAAAGTTACTAAAAACATTTAATGACTATTAATTTTCGCTATATATTGAGTTGATATATAATTTGAGGAAGATTCTTACAACCCGGATAGGAGTCAAAATTTGTTCAAACTAAAGAGCCTTTTAAGTGAATAGTTATCACATGCTGTCTAATTATTCACTTGTCTTGTCCTCCTACATATCTCCATCATTCAAGGGATATATGTGTCCATGTGTGTGTGAAAGCAATCACACTCCAAACTTAGTAAAAGATAGTGGGTGGTTCTTGTCAAATAGAATTAAAGCCAATTCCAACATTTAGGAAGGTAAATTGTGTTATTACTGTGGTTTGTTTACGGTGGCCTTTCAATTAATTAACCCTTGTTGTTGTTGTTGTACGATTGGAATTTGTAATGACCCCTAAGGAGTTATGTAACTCGGCAACTTGCTCAGATTTGGATTATCGAACTTTGGAATCAAAACGAAAGGTTTCTCTTCTTTTTGTGTTCTTCTTCTTAATTCTTCCATCGTTGTCTTCCCCATCATCCATCACGTAGATGTTGAAAGGATCAACATCACCAAAATCTCAGGAGATTCATGGGGTAGAAAAATGAAGGAAGTCGTCCCTTTCATCAGATATTTCACAAGATATCCTTACTTAACTTGGAAAAAGAATACTCCGTATAATATTGAGAGATACTACTTGTTCTGGCATGGAAAAGAGATTTTCTTGTCTGAAAATTTAAGGTTTAAAATAATACTCCGTAGAACCAGGACTTTTAGTCTACATGTTCACTGTGATTTCCTGATTTCCTTCCATTTTTGTGTTATTACTTTCGACCAAGTTGACTTGGCCTATTGCCTGCACACCTCCTTGATTATGTACTTGTCCAAATATACATCTCCAATATCAGTTCAGTTTGACTTTTAAAATGTAAGACAAGTACCAGATTTGATCGGAGGTAACAGGTTAAAGGTATCCAGAAATATCCTAGTATCACATTCAAGTTAGAAGTTTTAGTAACAAAGTCAGCAATTGAAATGGCTTAAGATCGGATCTGTCTCAAAGTTCTTGATATTGAACGCACAATCTGAAATTCAGGTATACAGGTGCTACTCGCGTTGCACTCCAGACTCCAAACCATCATGAAGGTCGGCATGAAACACATTTTTGAATGGGAATTGATGAACACACAATAGTACTACAACTTGTTTGGATTTTATTGCCTTTAGGAGAGAAACGCAGAGATATCAACGATTGATGAATCTCTTCTCCCTCCCTCACATTGTCCGACCTGTGATTCCTTCTCTGAAGTTCATTGGGACAGCAAGAAGTGGTGTTGCCCTCAGTAGTGTTATGCCGAAGATATCATTCATGTCCAGTTCGTTGGTGCTATGGGGAAGCTTCCAGTCAAAATGATACACAAGTGATGCTATCATCAAGCTGACCACCCTTTGAGCAAGAGGAATGCCGGGGCACATTCTACGGCCAGAACCAAACGGAAGAAACGAGAAATGTTGACCCTTGAAATCCACTTCAGATTTCAGGAACCTCTCGGGCATAAAATGCATTGGGTTTTCCCAGTGTTCGGCATCTCGAGCAATTGCCCATGCGTTCACGAGAATCTGGGTGTTTGGGGGAACCTCGTAACCTTTCAGCTTAACGCTCGTCTCAGTTTTGTGGGGCACAAGAAAAGGCACCGACAGGTGTAGCCGCATTGTTTCCTTCACAACTGCTTGCAAGTAGGGAAGTTCAAGAATCTCAGACTCTTCAATCTTTCCTTTTGCTCCCACGTTGTCCGAAACTTCCTGGCGTAGCTTTGCCATTATACTTGGATTGAGAAGCAGTTCGGTCATTGCCCATTCAGTTGTATTGGAGCTTGTTTCAGTTCCTGCAAGGAACAAATCCTGAAGAAAGAATTTTGCTTAGAATCAACAAAAAGAATATACAATTTGCATCTTTGACCTTTCTTCGTTCTTCCCAGGTGTGTATTTTGGTTAAATTCTCAAACTTTGATTCTATTGAGTTAGAAAGACCGAGTACTAGTGCTAAAATTTACAATGAAGAGAGAGACCTACTGAGAGAATCATATTATAATGTTGGCATTTGTTTGTGATGTTGGATGTGCGTGTGTGTAAGAGAGAGGGAGAGATTTTACCACTAGGAGAATTTTTATATGTTTGCAGTTGAATTCAGCTTCGTTCTCTTGGCTGAAGTCAAGAAGGGAATCCAGTAAATCCCCATATCTCGGCATCTTGGATTGCCTACGTTTCAAACGCCGACGAATGAAGTCATCTGAAACTGCATCAAGCCAACTGTAAGCAGCCTCGGCTTTGCTCCGTATGCGTTGTGGATCCAAAGGTTTCAGCCAAGGAAATATGTCAGCGATATTAAACTTGCCATCAACCTCCATAAGGGTCTTCACTGCATTCTGAAACCCTCGTATCTCTTTGGACGTAAAGTCAGCCACATTTTCAGATACGCATGTGTTGGACATCTGATTCAGAGCCGTGGTGAAGGCCAATTTCCCAATATCCACAGCCTCTTCTCTTTGACTGGCCTCCTTCACATGTTGAATCAGCTCTTCCACGGCTGTGTGTCGGAGGCCTCGCAACGAGTCTAGCTTTTGTGGGTGTGTCAAGTAAGTGTTGAGCGCACGCCTGATGATCCGCCATTCTGCTCCCGCGGGCATCCACAGCACCGCGTGGTTGTATTCGTCCAGCGCAGTGACGGCGTCGGGAATAGGCCTGCCGGAGCAAGCCTCGTCGTTCTTCTGTAGAATCTCTCTGGCCATCGCAGGAGATGAAGCCACGACACTGGTGACACTGCCTAGACGGATAGTCATGAGCGGGCCGTGCTTCTTCGCTAGCTTGGCCAGCGACTCGTGCGGCTTTGGACCGATTTGGAATAGGTTCCCGACGAGAGGAAGGCCATAGGGACCTGGTGGAAGTGTTCTTCTACGAAATAGTGAGAGGCAATGGATGGCAAGCAAGAAAAGCAAAGAGCATAGCATAAAACCTAGCAACTCCATTATAGATGTTATTGTCTGCTCATGTTCACTTAGTAGTAACTTCTCATATGTATATACTAGTTAGCTACCTACCTCCGCGCCTGGTTACCTTCCAATAACACAAAAATTTAAAATTTGAATGAATAGATAAATAAATAAAAACCTAAGAAGAATATCATGCACAGAGGAAAATCAAATTGTCCAAACTCTAGATAAATTTATCAATCAGAGGATTAGTGACTAACTGAATTATTTTTTCCACATTTTCTTTAGCCAGGATTTTGAAATCCGACTTTTGTTTTTCATCTTCACGTACAATTGTCAGAAGGTCGCATTTTGTCCATAATTTTCAAAGCCAAACTGTAATGTAACTTTTCCGTACATGTTAAAACTCATCATAAAGCAAAATGCTGAAACTCGTATTTTCATATATTCTTTTTTTTTTCCTTTTCAAATGGATGTGTATGTCACAATGGAATTTGTAAAATTATAAGCCAGTGATTTCTGAACTAAAAGCTTTGTTAACGTCAAATATGAACCACCCTTATGAGAGTTGCGGCACTAGCATCTTTAAGGCTGATACTGAATATAGAAAATACTATGAAAATGTGATCATGGAACTACATTACACACAATACAACAAACGCGCTTTATGACCGACTGAAGGTGTTTTTATCAAAAATAAATTCACGCTTTTCTTGGTCAGGTATGGATTAGTTGCCGGAGCAAAACTCGGCTAGAATTCTGGTTCTTCTGAATAAACAAGACTACATAATTCTTGCAGATTATTATCTCCTGTAACCGAAATGGTTAGCAGGCTACAGACAACTTTCCCCAATCATAGAGACAAAGGCCAAAGCACATTTTACACGCAGGACGAATTACCCATAAAACTTACAAAAGAAACAAACTGGCCAGAAAGCTATTTGTTTCCGATCCATTCTGGTCGCACCCAAGAGTCCACCTGGGGTCCCGTTTTGCGCGACACGTCACATATTCAACGGTCAATTTTTCAACGCTATTGACCGGTTAAAATGCGTACGCTCAAATCAAGTGCATTTTTTATTGACTTTTCGTAACTAAATTTATTTTTGTCACTAACGTAACAATGTTAGCACCACTAATACTTAGGAAAAATTTGCAAGTGGGCGCGACTCCCACCTTAAGGGGTCGGCCACCTCCCTGTGCAAGGGGGTCGGTCACCTCCCTTTAGGGGGTGGGGGGGTCGGCCACCCTCTTTAAGGGGGGTCGGCCATCCCTGCCATGTGGGGGCTGCTGCCACCTTTTTTCTTCTTTCATTCAAGCACACTACCTCTGCAATGATAGCTCATTACCCGCGACTGTACTATGCCCGTTGTCGCTTGTACATCGTTGTCGCAATGACTGTCACGCACGGCCGCATGCCGTCCACAGGACACTCCGCCGTGCCCATGCTCCACAGTGCTGATACATCCGTGCCCCCTGGCTCTTTGTCACACTGTCGTGCCCCGGGCACCATACACACTTCACCGTGCCCATGCTCCATTTTCATGACATGTGCCCCCGACACCAGGTGTTGTCTCGCGACGGTCGTCACCGTGTCCATGAGCCACAATCATGTCTCATGCCGCTGACATCGCGCCCGTGTGCCACAATCATGTTACATGCCTCCGGGCACCACTTTCATTCACCACACCATGCTCCCCCGCCATGGAAATTGAACATGCTCCGACCCACTCTCCAGAGTGTGCAGCATTCTGAGGGACTCTGCTTGTAGTGCTCCGGCCTGAGGAACTCTCGCAGCGGGATGGACTCGCTACCACAGAAGCCATTGTCGCCTTCATTCCACGGGACTCCGCTCGTAGTGCTCCGGCACGAGGACCCCTCGTAGCGAGATGGGCTCGCTACCACAGAAGCCATCGCCGTTTTCATTCTGAGGGGCTCCGCTCGTAGTGCTCCGGCACAAGGACCCTTCGTGGTGGGATAGGCTCGTTACCATAAAACTATCGCCGCCTGGGGTGACTTGCATGAAGCTAGGCACTGAGTTGCGACCACGTCCACTCACGTTACTAGTGATCGTCGACGCCCTCAGGACGATGACCCCCGGGTCACTCCAAGACATGAGCAGGTCTTTGGAGGGCATCGCGCCTAGTCCGCCTGGCAATTGGTCACAGGGACCTTCCCTCACTGCTGTTAGGTTCTCTCCCCGTCTTACGTTGCACCTTGTGGGATTCAGTAAAAGCTTGGACCGGTGGCTAGGGCAACGAACTTACTCTGATCATGCCGTCATGTGTGGTCAGTCTTCTCAGATAGGTAGAGCGACGCTATGTGGGGTAAGGCATGCAAATTTGGGAACCGACAGTCCAACGGAGAACCAATACTTGTCGACCCCCTGGTGACGTGTCACTCCCAGGGGATGACACGTGTCAGCTGATAGCACCATGATGACACATGCAAACTTTTCCCTAAAAATGGTCCGTACCTAGGATTTCATTTTTCGACAGAACTCTCTCATTTGACAATTTCACTTTCTCTCTCTAAAATCCATTTCTTCTGCAATTCTAGAGAGAGAAACATAGTTGGACCCCTGACATTGGATCCCTGACGCTAGACTCCTGATGCCGGACCCTTACTCGGACCTTAGCTTGGATTGCCGATTGTCGGCCCTGTTAGTCTCTGCCTTGTCTCCACAGCACTACCAGCCCACACGGCTCGTCTGGAGAGTCATGCTCTCTGCTCTTACGCTACCCTCACTGTCTCTCACTTTGTACAGCTGGCAACTGACTCGGACTGCATCCTTTGTGGCACCTTCACGTAAGTACAAACCCACTTTCCTTGGTATCACTATTTGTATGATACATGCAAAGGTTGCAAATGCCACAAATCACGCTTTCTTTCAGTTTTAGACTGATTCCAAAAGTTTTCATAGAAATGTCTAAAACTGTATGCCTTAGCAAATGCCAAGTACAAATCATGCTTGTAAAACTAACAGATGCTTTCTTTCAGTGTTGAGGCTGCTGCGAAAAGTTTTCATAGAATTGTCTAGAGCTGTATGCCTAATCCTGCCGCAGCCCAACGAAATCAACTCTCTTGTCTATTTGATACTAAGAAAGGAGATAATACTTAGTGATTATTTAGTACCACATCATCGATATAAGTGAGGTTAAATCAACCCTAAAAACTACCAACATTTGACGATGTTATAATTTGATAGAAGGTTGAAACACCAATCAGAAATGGCTCGATGAAACCAAATATTGTGGTCGCAGGCCCATTTATGTGCTTCGAATTTGTTCGGTTGTAGCTAATCAGTTTGTTTGTTCTTTGTACTTTTTAAAAGAGTAGAGCAAGTGGCTTTGCCGTCAGCGACAAGGCCAAGATTTTTGATACAGGCATGCAAGAGTTAGTCTCGTTGTAAGAAAAAAACTGTTACTTAAGGTGGCATATGTGTAAGGTTAAAAAAAAGGAAAGAAATATGTATGATAATAAATAAAAAAAAAGTTTCGGTATTCATCCTGCGATATCGATGTGACGGCATCAAGAGAGGTGCCAGAGTCGGCCTCGTCGTTCTTCTATAGAATCTCTCTTGACAACGCAGGGTATGAAGCCACGACGCTAGTGACACTGCCTAGACGGATAGTCATGAGCGGGCCGTGCTTCCTCGGTAGCTTGGCCAGCAACTCGTGCGGCTTTGGACCTATAGCGAATAGGTTTTCGACGAGAGGAAGGCCATAGGGACCTGGTGGAAGTGTTTTCCGAGAAATAATGAGAGGCCATGGATGGCAGGCAAGAAAAGCAAAGAGCATAGCACAAAACCTCGCAACTCCATTTTAGATGCTTTGATCTGCTCATGTTCACTTAGCAGTAACTTCTCATATGTATATACAATATGCCCCTCTCTAGATACATCACACTGATGTTTTTTTTTCTTCTCCCTCCTGGTCATCACATAACAACCTAAAAGTTGACTGTTAAAAGTGGTTGAGTATTAAAGTAATCCGGCACATGGAGAAATGTGACGAGGAAATTAAAGGGCCATTTACAATATCATTTAGTCATTCTAAACTTCTAGCTGATAAACAATGACCAACTTTATTAGAACCCATCTTTTGATTTGTTTTACATCTATTGTAGGCCAGGCTATTCAAGTCCCATTTAAAGTTCTTTGTATTAACCCAAAAATTTACGGTTCTTATACATTATAATACCCGACAACTTTTAACTTTAACTACACTATACCATTTTTTTTTATCACAAATATCGCACTCCCCGATGCAATTGAACTTGTGATCTCACACATATATCACTTCTGGACAGTGGAGCTCACCGTGATTCAACAACTTGTCGTAAATAGTAAGTTTTCAACACATTGTGTAATTTTCACCTAGTTTTCACAATTCCTATGTTTTATTCTTTTCGAAATTTTCAAGCCAAAATCTGACTCTCAAATAAAATGACATTTAAAAAGAATGAATTCAACCGTTCAAAATATCTGATCCAAGTTTGCCACACCATTTTTGAGAAACCTAAGAATAAGGAACTTCTTCTAATAACAAATTAAACCTAATTTTGGAAATGATTTTAATCACAAATCCGAGATATATGTTCAAAACCCCAATTCCGAACTTACCCTTCAGTGATGCCCTTTTTCCGCTGACCAAAAAGTAGTCTTCAATTAGGCTTACAAAGAGAACTTAAAATAAAACCACGCAAAACCTCAGTTGTGTGGGGTTCTCCCCCACCGCCAATTCAATTTCACAAATTTTGGTCGGTGGTAGAGGATGGTACAAGCACCCGAGTCCACTACTCATCCTCCCTTCAGTGCATGAGCATTTATATATGTGCAGTTTTCAGTTGGAAAAAGAAGAAGTAAACAAGCAAGAAAATATTATCGTAGTAGCCGATATGGCTAAAGAATGAATTTTTTAATATTTCCGGTCAAATTTGAGTGACTACGAGATTATTAGTTATCTTTTTACATTTTGAAAGGGTTTTAACATTATACCGAAGGATTAGGCCAAAACCGTCTAATTATATTATGATTCTACATATATAGCTATAAAAAGAGGTCTCCCTAGGTAGGGGCGAACGCGGTTTAATTTGGTTCGGTTTTTTGGTCAAATCACAAATCAAACCGTTACCCTTCGGTTTAAAAAATCATGAACCAAACTGAACACTATTGGTTCGGACGGTTCGTTTTGCCAGTTTAGACGGTTTGATTGAGTCGGTTTAAACTGTTTGAAATCCTTGTAAAGACGATGTTCCTTTGCACACTATAATTGGATCTAACAATAATAAAAAAAATTGATTTACAATCGATATATAAGTGTCCATTGATGTATAGGAAATAATGAGTAATATAGAATACATATTTTTCACTAAATTTTTGCGATATAAGTGTTCTCATTATTTTTCTTTTTTATTTAACTTTCAAGATTTATTTATTTGAATTTATCAATGAATGTTACTAAAGATATGTACAGACGCTACTTCCGTTGCACTCCCGACTTCACACCATCATGAAGGTCGTCATGACACATTTTTCAATCTTTATTGAACACGAAGTACTACTACAACTTGTTTGGATTTTATTACCTTCGGAGAGAAACGCAGAAGGTATCAACGATTGATGAATCTCTTCTCCCTCCCTCATTATGTCTGACCTGTGATTCCTTCTCTGAAGTTCATTGGGACAGCAAGAAGTGGTGTTGCTCTTAGTAGTGTTATGCCGAAGATATCATTCATGTCCAGTTCGTAGGTGCTATGGGGAAGCTTCCAGTCAAATTGATACACAAGTGATGCTATCATCAAGCTCACCATCCTTTGAGCAAGAGGAATACCGGGGCACATTCTTCAGCCAGAACCAAACGGAAGAAACGAGAAATGTTGACCCTCGAAATCTTCAGATTTCAGGAATCTCTCGGGCATAAATTTCATTGGGTATTCCCAGTACTCGGCGTCTCGAGCAATTGCCCATGCGTTCACGAGAATCTGGGTGTTTGGGGGTAGAGATGTCAAACGGGCCGGGCTTGGGCCGCCCGGCCAGGGTCCATCGGGCTTTAAGCGAAACCGGGCCGGGGCCGGGCCAGGGAGGAAGCCATCCGGGCCGGGCCGACTGAGGAGAAATACTAGGCCCGGTCCAGGCCCTGGCCCTAGGCCCAATTTCTAGGGCCGGGCTTGGGCCGGCCCGGGCCTTTTTTTTTTAATTTTTTTTAAATTTTCTTGTTATTCAATTTTAAATTTCATCTTTAGGCATGTCCAATTTTCAAAATTTGACAAATCTAATTTTTATCATTTTATTTCATTATATGTAATATTCATATATATATATATATATATATATATATATATATGTATGTATAGATATATTTATATGTCTCTCATTTTATTTTTTGCTATATGTTAAATCTTTTCTTACTCTTCTTGGTGATCTTTATTAATAAAATCTGAACACATAACAATTATTACTATTTAAGAGAGACTGTTTCTACTATTTGATATTTTACTTCAAAACTAATTGGCCGAAAACCCGGGATTGATACATGTTAATTCCAGAGACGATCTTTAGTAATAAGTATAGAAAAATAAATGTGTTTATAGGCCCTCCTCCTTTTATCCGGGCTTGGGACCGGCTGCTTGTAAACAAACAGGCGAAGTTACCTATTTTTTTATATATACGAAAATATATATATCTTGCTTGTAAAAATTTATTTTATATATATGGAAAAAAAAGTATATTTTGTGAAAAAATTTATTCTTAAAACTTAAGAGAAGGAAAATAAAAAGAAATTACCTAATCATCCGGAAGTACTTCAATATCCGAGTCACTGCTCTTCCTATCATCAATCGGTTTATCTTGCTCGCGGTATTTCGCATCAAGATAATCCTTCCAACATACACATAGCTCGAGCGACTCGGGGTTAAGACGACTCCTCCTGTCATCCAAAACCCTCCCGCTGGCTGAAAATGCCGACTCTGAAGCAACCGTGGAGGCTTGCACTGGCAGTACATCCCGTGCAATTTGGGATAAAGTTTTATACATGTTTTGATTTTGTTTCCAAAAATTTAACAAATTAAAATTAACCTGTTCTTGCATTGATAAATCAGAATAATGATCAGTATTTGCATATACACCAATCTCATTAAAAGAGGAAAAAGTAGACGAACCTGCCGAATTAGAAGTACCTTCACCTGGTAGTTGTCTTGCTACTAGATGTTCAAAGCCCTTAAGGTATGGCGCATAATACCTCTCAACAGTGGATGATGAAGCTCGCCCGCGCACGTCAGCAGAATTACGATAGAGGTTGAACAATTCCTCAAACCTCTTGCTCACTTTTGCTGTGAGTGCGGTTGTCTCCTCTGCTGTGTAGCACATTAATTTCGATATCTCTTGTATCGAGGCGTTCACGCCATGCAACTTTAACCTAGGATCTAAACAAGTAGCCACAGCAAAAATAACAGGCAGTCTACTCCAATATTTATTAAACTTTTTATCCATCACTTTTACTATTTCCTTAAAGGGTCCTATATATCTCCATTTTGTTAACATTGTAGCCATCTTGAGAATTTCTATTACAGCGAGAGGAGAGGTGGGATAGTACGTACCAGACAATAAATTGGTAGACGTGTAGAATACCTCCAAAAATTCAGCTAGGTATGTGGCCATCTGCCATTCCTCTTGAGTTGGCAAGCCGGCTGGGAACTGGGTTAGTAGAAAATGCGTATAGACTTCTCGGTATGCCAGAATGTGTAAAAGCATATGGTATGTAGAGTTCCACCTGTGGACCACATCTGTAACTGCTCTCCTGCGAGGCATATTATATTCAACACACAACGTTTTAAATTGTTGTGTTCTCGGACTCGAGCTATTAACATACGCTGTCATACCCCTCATTTTGACAAGAATATCTCCTGCAGCAGCTAAACCATCTTGAACAATTAAATTAATTATATGACAAACACAACGAACATGAAATAATTCACCAGAAAGTACAGGTTTGAGGCTCTCCTTTAAAGCATCAACAGCAGCTGTATTGTTAGAAGCATTATCAAAACTAATACTCATAATCTTATCCTTTAATTTAAATGTGGTACATGCTTTTAATATAAGAGTAGCAATGTTCATTCCATCATGCGGAAAAGGAAAGAGCTCGAAAGCGATGATTCTCTTGTGCATAACCCAATCTGCATCAATCCAATGAGCGGTCACACAAGAATAACTAACAAAAGTAAATGGAGATTGCCAAATATCAGAAGTAAGACTAACTTTACCGTCAAATTTATCGAAATAATCGATAAGGCGTGCTTTAGCAGCATTGTACTGTCGGAGTGCATCGGATCTAGTTGTGTTTCTATGAACCTTTTTGTACAAAGGTTGAACGTATGTGTTCATATATCTAGAGTGCTTAGGATTATCGGCAAAAGAAAAGGCTTGTTCATCGTGAATAACAAATTCAGCGAGACCGTCTCTTTGCTCTCGCTGATTATAAACAAATAACTTACCGTCAAAAGATAACTGCGTTTGGGTAGGTTCGACGTGGCCTTGTCGAGGTGCACACTGAGGGTAATGCCTGTTAAGATGTCCATTACCACTACCAGACGAAAATAATTTAGCGCAGTACTTACATCGAGCTTTTCGGATGCCGTCCACCATAACTACATCGAAATGATTCCAACACTCGGCTTTCTTTTTTTCCCCTTTTGGACTTCTGGCTCATTACCGGAGGCATTGCTCGGCCCTTCTTCATCATGACCAGGCATAGGGTTGAGATTATGCCACGGAGTAGTAGCTTCGCCAACCGAGCTGCGTCCTTGACTATAATGCGGGGGGTCTTCATCAGGCGTGTATTCAAAATCTGGAATGTTTTGATTGAACTCCCAATTGGCTTGGGTATCTATCATACAGCCTGTACTCATTCGTCCAGGAACGAATGGTTGTGTTGGTGCTTGGATTGGTGTTTGTGATGGCCGTGGCGCTGGCGCTTGTGCTTGCGATGATGATGATGTTTTTCGTGATGATGATCCACGCCTCAGTTTCTTCAATAATCCAGCCATATTTGACGCTAAACTTTTTTACTAGATTGGAAATAAAATTAGTAAGAGTAACTAAATACACAAGTATAAGAGTAGTAATAAGAAATAACAATTAAAAGAATGAACGAGTAACAAATATTAATCACTGAGGATAATTCGAAATTGGAGAGAGTTAGTAATTAAAAAGCATTTAGTAATAGTAATTAATAAATAAAAATTCACTAATTACTAATTACTAAACAAAAGAATTAGAGAGTAACAAATTAATAAGAGTAGTAGTTAGTAATTAGAATTTAGCAAGAGTAGTAATTAATAAACAAGAGTACTAATTAGTAAATACTAGTAGTAATTAGCAAGAGTAGTAATTGGAGAGGAAAATAGTAGCAAAGCTTGTAGAAATATAGAATGTTTAGATAAGAGAGAGTAAGAAGATTGGTGTGAAAAATTAGAGAGAAATGGTGTGAATTTATAGATTTTAGAAACTTCACAAAAGACCAAAATACCCCTAAAAACTATCCGTTTATAGTTGTTGGGGAGGGTAAGAGTGTAAAAACCTTTAAAGGAGTTGAAAAAATTAAGTTAGACTAAAATACCCCCCAAACTAGCCGTTATATTGCTGTTGGGGGGGTAAAAGTGAAATTTTGGGAAATATATCCGTTGGAGGAAAAGGGGGGAGAAGGGGGGAAAACAAAAAATTCAAACAGGTGGGGCCGGAACCGGCCCGGAACCGGGCCAGGGCCGGGCCAGAACCGGGCCGGGCCAGGCCGGGCCGGGCTTTTTTCGAGCTGGGCCGGGCCGCGGGCCGCCCGGCCCGTTTGACATCTCTATTTGGGGGAACCTCGTAACCTTTCAGCTTAACGCTCGTCTTAGTTTTGTGGGGCACAAGAAAAGGCACCGACAGGTGCAGCCGCATTGTTTCCTTCACAACTGCTTGCAAGTAGGGAAGTTCAAAAATCTCAGACTCTTCAATCTTTCCTTTTGCTCCCACGTTGTCCGAAACTTCCTGGCGTAGCTTTGCCATTATACTTGGATTGAGTAGCAGTTCGGTCATTACCCATTCGGTTGTATTGGAGCTTGTTTCAGTTCCTGCAAGGAACAAATCCTGAAGAAAGAATTTTGCTTAGAATCAACAAAAAGAATATACAATTTGCATCTTTGACCTTTCTTCGTTCTTCCCAGGTGTGTATTTTGGTTAAATTCTCAAACTTTGATTCTATTGAGTTAGAAAGACCGAGTACTAGTGCTAAATTTACAATGAAGAGAGAGACCTACTGAGAGAATCATATTATAATGTTGGCATTTGTTTGTGATGTTGGATGTGCGTGTGTGTAAGAGAGAGGGAGAGATTTTACCACTAGGAGAATTTTTATATGTTTGCAGTTGAATTCAGCTTCGTTCTCTTGGCTGAAGTCAAGAAGGGAATCCAGTTAATCCCCATATCTCGGCATCTTGGATTGCCTACGTTTCAAACGCCGACGAATGAAGTCATCTGAAACTGCATCAAGCCAACTGTAAGCAGCCTCGGCTTTGCTCTGTATGCGTTGTGGATCCAAAGGTTTCAGCCAAGGAAATATGTCAGCGATATTAAACTTGCCATCGACCTCTATAAGAGTCTTCACGGCGTTCCGAAACGCTCGTATCTCATTCGACGTAAAGTCAGCTACATTTTCAGATACGCATGTATTGGACATCTGATTCAGAACCATGGCGAAGGCCAATTTGCCAATATCCACAGCCTCTTCTCTTTGACTAGCCTCCTTTACATGTTGAATCAGCTCTTCCACGGCCTTGTGTCGGAGGCCTCGCAAAGTGTCTAGCTTTTGTGTGTGTTGAGCGCTCGCCTGATGATCCGCCATTCTGCTCCCGCGGGCATCCAAAGCACCGCGTGGTTGTATTTGTCCAGCGCGGTGACAGCGTCAGGGATAGGCCTGCCGGAGCAGGCCTCATCGTTCTTCGGCAGAATCTCTCTGGCCATCGCAGGAGATGAAGCCACGACACCGGTGACACTGCCTAGACGGATAGTCATGAGCGGGCCGTGCTTCTTCGCTAGCTTGGCCAGCGACTCGTGCGGCTTAGGACCAATGTCGAATAGCTTTCCGACGAGAAGAAGGCCATAGGGACCTGGTGGAAGTGTTCTTCTACGAAATAGTGAAAGGCCATGGATGACAAACAAGAAAAGCAAAGAGCATAGCATAAAACCTAGCAACTCCATTATAGAGGTTATTATCTGCTCATGTTCACTTACTAGTAACTTCTCATGTGTATATACCAGTTAGCTACCTTCTTCCGTGCCTGGTTACCTTCCGATAACACAAAAATTTAACAAAATGAATGAATAGATAAATAAATAAAAACCTTAGAAGAATATCGTGCACCGAGGAAAATCAAATTGACGAAACTCTAGATAAATTTATCAATCAGAGTATTAGCGACTAACTGAATTATTTTTTCCACATTTTCTTTAGCCATGATTTTGAATTCCAACTTTAGTTTTTTATATTCACAATTGTCAGAAGGTCACATTATGTTCATGATTTTCAAAGCTAAACAGTAATATAGTATTTTCTTTTTTTTTTTCAAATGGATGTGTATGTTACAATGGAATTTGCAAAATTATAAGCCAGTGACTTCCGAACTAAAAGCTTTGTTGACGTCAAATATCAACCATCCTTACAGAGTAGCATCACTAGCGATCTTTAAAGCTGATGCTGAATATAGAAAATACCATCAAAATGTGATCATGAAACGATATTACACACAATACCTCAAAAGCGCTTTATGACCGACTGAATGTGTTTTTATCATCATTTTGTCAAAAATAAATTCCGGCTTTTTTTGGTCAGGTATTAATTGCCGGAGCAAAACTCGGCCAGAATGCTGGTTCTTCTGAATAAACAAGACTACATTTTCTTGCAGATTATTGTCTCCAATAACCGAAATGGGTAGCAGGCTACAGACAACTTTCCCCGGTGACAGAGACAAAATGAAGAGGGCCAAAGCACATTTTACACACAGGACGAATCCCTCATACAACTTACAAATGAAACAAACCGGCCTGAAAGCTATTTGTAGATACATGCAAAAGGAAATGCCAGAAATCATGCTTGTAAAATTACCAGGTGCTTTCTATCAGTTTAGGCTGATGCCAAAAGTTTTCATAGAAATGTCTAAAACTGTATGCCTTAGCAAATACCAGGTACAAATCATGCTTGTGAAACTACCAGATGCTTTCGTTCAGTTTAGGTTGATGTCAAAAGTTTTCATAGATATTTCGAGAACTTTATGCCTAATCCTGCGGCAGCCCAACGAAACCAACTCTCTTGTCTATTTGATATAAGAAAGGAGATAATATTTAGTGATTGTTTAGCGTCACATCATCAACTTAAGTAGTCTTAAATCAACCCTAAAAACTACCAACATTTGACGGTGTTATAATTTTATAGAAGGTTGGAACACCAATTAGAAATGGCTCGATGAAACCAAATATTGTGGTTGCAGGTCCATTTATGTGCCTCAAATCTGTTTGGTTGTAGCAGATTACATTTGTTTGTTCTTTGTACTATTTACAAGAGTAGAGCACCTGGCTTTGCCGTCGGTGACAAGGCCAAGATTTTTGATATAGGTGGGCAAAAGTTAGTCTCGTTGTAAAAAAAAAAAGAAGAAATATGCATGGTCAAAAGAAAAAACAAGAAAAAAAAGTTTTAGTATTCGTCCTGCGCCGTGATGGCGTCGAGAGAGGCCTACCAGAGTAGGCCTCAACTCGTCGTTCTTCTATTGAATCTCTCTTGTCAACGCAGGAGATGAAACCACGACAGTAGTGAGACTGCCTAGACGGATAGTCATGACCGGGCGGTGCTTCTTCGCTAGCTTGGCCAGCGACTCGTGCGGCTTTGGACTGATAGCGAAAAGGTTTTCGGCGAGAGGAAGGCCACAGGGACCTGGTGGAAGTGTTGTTCTACGAAATAATGAGAGGCCATGGATGGCAAGCAAGAAAAGCAAAGAGCATAGCACAAAACCTAGGAACTCCAATTTGGATGCTATGATCTGTTCAAGTTCACTTAGCAGTAACTTCTCATATGTGTATAGATTATGCTCCTCTCTCGATACATCACACTGATGTTTTTTTTTTCTCTTTTTTTTTTTCCCGTTCATCACAGTCAATTTTCAACTACCTAAAAGTTCACTGTTAAAAGTGTTAATAAAGTGATCCAGCACGTGGAGAAATGCGACGAGGAAAAGGCCATTTACAATATCATTTAGTCATTCTAAACTTCTGGTTGATAAACAATGATCAACTTGATTAGAACCCACCTTTTGATTTGTTTTACATCTATTCTAGGCAAGGCTATTCAAGCCCTATTTAAAGCTTTTTGTATCATCACAAAAACTTACTGTGTTCTTAAAAATTAATGCATGACAACTTTAACTTTAATTACAATATACGATTTTTTTTATCACAAATATCTCACTCCTCGATGCCATTGAACCCGTGATCTCACACATATTTCACTTCTGGACAGTGGAGCTCACCGTGGTTCAATAACTTGTCGTAAATAGTAAGTTCTGTGTAATTTTCACAATTCCAACGTCTTATTTTTTTCGAAATTTCTAAGTCAAAATCTGACTCTCAAATAAAATGACATTTAAAAAGAATGAACTCAACATTCAAAATACCTGATCCAAGTTTGCCACACCATTTGTTAGCCATTTTTGAGAACCTAAGAATAAGGAAGTTCTTCTAATAACAAATTAAACTTAATTTTGGAAATGATTTTAATCACAAATCCAAGATATATGTTCAGAACCCAATTCCGAACTTACCCTTCAGTGATGTTCCTCTTCCGCTGACCAAAAAATAGTCTTCATTTAGGCTTACAATATCATTCAGTCATTCTAAACTTCTAGTTAATAAACAATGACCAACTTGATTACAACCCGCCATCTTTTGGGGAAACAGAATTCAATTTCACAAATTTTGGACGGTGGTAGACGACGGTACAAGCACCCGAGTCCACTACTCATCCTCCGTGCAATGCACGAGCATTAATGTGCAGTTCTCCATGGGAAAAAGAAGTAAACAAGCAGGAGAATATTATAGTAGCTGATGTGGCTAAAAATGAATTTTTAATCAATGGATGACACTTAATCTTTCCGGTCAAATTTGAGCGATTACGAGATTAACAGTTACCTTTTACATGAACTAGGATTTTGAAAGTGTTTTAACATTATACCCAATGATCAGGCCAAAACCATCTAATTATATTGGAGTTCTACACATATGCCTATATAAAGGGATCTCCCTCATGTCTGTGGACAATTATTTACATGCAAACACTATCATTCATTACTTTTTCAAAGTTTTATCATGTGATTTTATTCTAACTTAAGTATCAGAAGTTCTCATTTAGGAACCTCAACCAGCTATCGCTCTATCTTGTAGGCCAACATGTCTTGCTGGGGTTCTCCAATCAACATTTTAGCGGCAACAATAGCTTTTGTTGCATTTTACAGCATTTAGACAGCTATTTTATGTGTATCTAATAATGAAGAGACTGTTCAAAAAGTTCGGCACGTTCGATAAATCAAGAAGAAAATAACAAGGTAGTCTGGTGAGCATGTTGAGCGTGGATTTGGACAATATGAGCGTGTTATAGGTCTCCCTTCAAGTCCCGACAACTGCTTTTCTAACTGAATATGGCAAAATAGTGCCACAGTACAAGTCATGGCCTGTAAAACTATCAAATGCTTTCTTTCAGGTTAAGCTGATGCCCAAAGTTTTTCGTAAAGAATACTGCGAGTTTATGTGCCTAATCCTACTGTAGCCAACAAAACCAACTTTCATCCTTATTTGATGATTAGTACGGAAAATATATTTAGTGGTTGTCAATTTAAGTGATGTTAAATATTGAGGTCATTGGCCCAATTATGTGCTTCAAATCTGTTTAGCAGCGTGTTTGGTCGTGGCCAATTATGTTTATTTATGCTATATGCTTTTCACAAGTGTTGTGGATGAAATCCGAAACTCGTTTCGTGAATAGACCTGCACAGCAAAAAGATAACACTGGTGACTTGCCGGAAGGATTTCCAGCGAGAAATCTCCGATGCTTAAGTCAGAAGATATTTTTCAGGAGGCTATTGCGTAAACACAGATTCAGTCACTTACCTTTTTCGGTTCCCGCTTTTCTCTTTTATAGGGTCCTCCATTAGTGATTATTTACTCCCCTATTAATCAGAGAGTTACTAGGTTGATGGGAGGTTACTCCCTTTAATGGACAATTATTTGTCTTGAGTAGAGGTTATTGCCATAATGGGTGGTGTAAATAGTGGGAAGATGGTTAGCCTCCACTTTCCCCTCATTCATGGGTGTCATGACAAGTTTAATGTTTATTAGATGGTGACACGTGTCACTATCTTTATGGGGAGTATTTTTCACCCATATCAACAAGAGTAGAGCAAGTGGCTTTACCACCGTGACAAGGCCAATATTTAATTTTTGAATAAGGTGGGAAAAAGCTAGTCTCATTGTAAAAAAACACTGTAGCTTAAGGTGGCAAATGAGCTCGCAAATTTGATTTGAACCCACTAGTTGCCCTCCTTCCGTCCTTGCACCTTGAACCCGCATCCAAGCTCAACCTATGCGATCAAATTCAAATTAAAGTGGGTTTGGGAACATCCTTCCCCTACCCCCCCCCCCCCCAACTCCCTAAATAATCAATCCAAATAAGTAAGCCAATAAAGGATGAAAAGGGTATTAGGATTACCTAGGTATGCCAGGATATATACTTGTGTATGTAAAGGGTATTAGGGTTACCTAGGTATACCAGGATACTTGTGCATGTAAAGGGTATTAGGGTTACCTAGGTATACCAGGATACTTGTGCATGTAAAGGGTATTAGGGTTACCTAGGTATACCAGGATACTTGTGTATGTAAAGGGTATTAGGATACTTGTGTATGTAAAGGGTATTAGGGTTACCTAGGTATACCAGGATACTTGTGTATGTAAAGGGTATTAGGCTTTTGAAGACTCATTGTTTTGAATTTCCCCTCAGTTTTCTCCTGGCCACTGTCGTCGCCCTCTCCACCCCCTCCCCCCAATCCACACAACGTTCAGTCAGTCATCACTCACCATCATCACCCTCTATACTCTAACGCACTCTACACTCCGATGCTTCCTTTCGACCAATCAATCATAGATTCACAGATTGGAGTCCACAGACCGGCTTTCAGTCGTACTCCACACTCTGCCTCCTTCACTCTGCCTCCTATTTCTCCACTCACACCACATATTGGAGTCAACAACTATCGTCAACGTAGACTGGCGCCATAATCACCTCCGTCGTCATCGCCTACTGTCGTGAACACCATTGGCGGCACTTTTACCGTCACCTTAACTGTTTGGATTTATTATGTTTACTTTAATGGCTTACGCTATTGTTGATGTGATTGACGTTGCATATAATAATTTTGTCATTTTATTGTTCTTTGTAATTTATTACGTGTTATTTGTAATTTTCATTATTAATTTATTAGTGTCAAAAAATATTGCGAGGATATGTTAGTAGTGATAAAGAAAGAGCCAAAAATTAAAGAAATTGTGAACAGTCATATTAATTAATAAAATAAAATTGATTCTACCCCCAGGTTTTACCAGTGCACCCGGGTAGAGTACGGTGTAAGAAAAGACTATCTGGAAGTACCTGGGTGATCATTACTCGCACCCATACTTGTAACTATTCGGGTATAACCCATACCTGGTGGCTGGGCCGTTTGCCAGGTCTACTTTTAGGTATAAGCCCAAACTTTTCGTTCATATCCAGATTCTCCGGCATCATGCCTCGAGGAAGTTGCCACCCTAAATTCTGATTTAGAGCCGTGGTGAAGGCTAATATGAAAATGTCCAAACCATATTCTCTTTGACTAGCCTCCTTTACATATTGAATTAGCTCTTCCACAACCTTGTGTCGGAGGCCTCGCAACGTGTCTAGATTTTATGGGTGTGTCAAGTATAATAAGTTCTTAGCGCATGCCTAATGATCCATCATTCTGCTCCTGCACACATCCACAACATTACGTGGTTGTATTCGTCCAGCACCTTGATGGTGTCAGGACAGGCTAGTCGGAGGCCTCGTTAATCTTCTGTAGAATCTCTCTTGGCATTGCAAGAAAGGAAGCCACAACACCAGTGATATTGCCTAGACAGATAGTCATGTATTGATATATGCCTTATGTTTATGGCTAAAGATAAAAATTGTAAGCCGAGCTGTCCGGAGCAGAGTGAGTGTAGTGAGGGAAGAGTAGCATGCAACCTTGAGCGAAGCGAATAGAGCGGAGGACAACTCGGCCTACACTTTTTTGAGTGTTAGTATATGAACAGGGTTAGGTTTTCCTTGAGTTGGACATAGTTATAAATACGATGCGTTCTCATGTATAATATGACAGCTGACAATTGAGAGATACACTTGAGAAAACGTTGTAAGTCTCACTTGTGCAAAATAGATTTGAGTTCTCTCTAAATTCGTGTGTTCTTGTGTTTGCTTATTGTGTTCTATACATATTTATCAAGAGAAATCTCATAATATCATGAGTGGGCCGTACTTTTTTGCTAGCTTTGCCAGCACTGGTGCGACTTTGGGCCGATATGGAATAGGTTTTCGGCGAGAGGAAGGCCACAGGGACATAGTGAAAGTGTTCTCTTACGAAATAATGAAAGGCCATGGATGGCAAGCAAGAAAAGCAAAGGGCACGGCATAAAACCTAGGAACTCCGTTTAATGATGTCATGATCAGCTCATGTTTACTTAGTAATGACTTCTCATAGCGCATGGTTACCTTCCACTAACACTAAAACTTAGATAAAATAAATGTTAGATAAATAAATAGGATAATTAAAAAAATGTTAGAATAATACCATGGAACAAAGAAAATCAAGTAGATGAAACTTTGGTCGAAATTTTAAGTTTCAGTATACGAGCTACTTACTAATTATTTTTTTCATCATTTTCTTTTCCCACAATTTTTAAACTAACTTTTGTATTTATTTTCAGATTCTCAAAAGGTCGCATTTGTTCATAATTTTCAAATCCAATTTCTATTGTAAAAGTAGTGTAACTTCTCTATGCATGCTAAAACTCATCATAAAAGCAAAATGCCGAAAGCTATATTTTCAATTACTATTTATATTTTTTCTGAATGGACGTATATGTTCCGATGGAATTTGTAAAATGACTTCTGTAATAAATGCTTTGTAAACGTCAAATATTGCATCATGAGTGATTTTTAAGGCCTGTTGCTTGAAACTGACTATAGAAAATATCATGGAAATGTGGTCATGGGACGATATTAGACACTTGGAAAACATTGATCGTAGATCACTTCGATACTACAATCAATTTTGTTCCAATAAAACTCACCCTTTTGTGGCTTTATAAATGGCTATTGCCTTATCGAGAGGTATGATATTTCATTGCTTTCCAGGTTTGCATTATTAATTAGTACAACTTGATAAATCATACCATTGTCACGACCTTTACAAAGCCCCACATGACTATTTCATCATTAATATATATATCACATTGATGTAAATGAAGTGGGTTCACAGTCGACGTAGAGGTGCCACAAGGAATGCAGTCCAAATCATATGTCAAATATGCTGATGTGGAACACAACAAGGATATAGCAAGGATAGAAACCAAGAGCTTCCCAAACAGATTCTCAAGAGTGGCAATGTTGTGAGTGCGATGACGCGAGGTGAGTACACGACGACAATCACAGTCTGATACTTAGATCCAAAGTCAAGGTCCTCTATGTAGAACTCTATAGAAGTCTAGAGTGAGAAAGTGCAAATGAGTTCTAAAAATGTTGAAGCCCCTACAATGAATTCTTAAGCCCCTTTTTTATAGAGAAGAAGATGATAATGGCACCAACCAATACCTGGCACTCCCTGGGAGTGACAAGTCATCGAGAGGGTCCATATGTACCGGTGCTCTATGGACTATTGAATCACATATTCACCTGACCTGTCCCATACAACATCGCTGTCTGTCTGAAAAGACTAACCCACACGGCACCGGTGTGGCTAGGGAGCCCGTTGTCTAGCCACCAGTCTAAAGCCTTTGCAGAGTCCCACTGGGCCTCGGAAGACACCAAGAACCTGGCTACGGTGAGGAAGACCGAACACTCAACTGCCGGGCAGACTAGGCCCGATGCCCTTCACAAACTTGCTCCCATCTCGAAGTGACCCGTGGTTCATAGTCCCTCAGGGTGCCGATGAAAGTCCCCAGTGCCAGAGTATATATGCTAGTCACGCAGACACCCTGGTGAAGATAGTGTCCCAGAGAAGCCGCCTATCTCGCAAGTTAGTCCTTGTGCCGGGGAACTCGGAGTGCACCAAGGTACTGTCTCAGAGGATTCGCCTACCTAATGGGCTAAGACAGTGACTAGAAGGAGTCGTCTACATGGCGGAAGGGGAGTCTTCATGCCAGAACACTTAGAGCTCCCTAAAGGAGATAGTATCCCGGATGAGTCGCCTATCCTCGCAGGATACTGCACACTCTGAAGAATGGCTCAAAGCATGTTTTACAACTAATATAAGGTGCACATGGTGTGATGAAAGAATGGACCAACGTGGGGGTGTGTTAGTGTGATAGAGTGCCGGGGGCGCGACTGTATAAGCAGCACAACACATGGCGCGGTGGAGTGTGTGCGGTAACGGGGGTAGGGTAGTGTGACAGAGAGTCAAGGGGTGCGATTGTATTAGCGGCGCTGCGAATGCGGTGCCGGTGGCATGATAATATGATAGAGAGCTAGGGGCCCGACTTGTATAAGCAGCACGGTACATGAGGACGACGGTGTGGTGTCGACAGCATGGTAATGTGACAGAAAGGCAGGGGGCGAGACATTATCAGCAACATGAGGCAAGGGCGTAACGGACTCTGTGCGATGCTTGCGGCATGATAATATGACAGAGAGCCAGAGGCGCAATTGTATTAGCAGAGCAGTGCATGGGAGTAGCAGAGCAGTGCAGTACTGGAGACAAAGTAGTGTGATAGAGAGCCAGGAGGCGGGATTGTATCAGCGGCGCGGTGCATGGGCATGGCAAAGTGTGTGCGGCACCGGAGACATGATATTGTGATAGAGCTAGGAGGTGTGACTGTATCAGTGGCGCGGTGTAAAGGCACTACGCGCTGTATGTAGTGCTGGAGCACATGACATGGAAACAGTGCATGGTCACAGCGACGAGTGTTACGAACGTCGTGCCGGGAACATGTGAGGCGGAGACGGCCCTCGGGCTCGACGATTCAAATATGCGCAACCGGTGGATGAAGCCGATGGACCGGGGCCAGCCGGTGCAGCTTGCTGACCACAACCGATAGACTGGGGCAGCGACCGACCGGGCCACGCTGGTTGGGTTAGTCAGACAAGATAGCAGAGGTATAAGTGTGCGTAGCCAGGATAGGATAGGATAGCAACACACGTTAAAATTCAGCTTCAGTCACTTAAAACTATTTTGGTAACCCAGTGATGTATTATGATAAAGACATTTTGTGCCTACCATTAAATATATAGTTGCTATTTGAATGCGTCAACAATCTATATTTTTTTTTAGCTTTAAACCAGTATATAGCTAAGATTGCGGGAACAATTTTTTTTTTCTTCTAATTCCTTCATTACACTTATGTATAATGGGAAAATGTCACTTTGTAGACTTTCAAGTAAAAATTGGTCCCTAAATAGCTGAGTTTATATTACTTCGCAGGATGGATAACTTTAGGAGTTAATATAGCAACTAAGAATTACACATGAATACATACTAAGTATTTAAGTAGAAAACTACATGTATAGACAACAATATAAGAGTGGTATTTATGATGTTGAAGACAAATAGATAATAGTCGTACATAAAGGCACAAAGTCGTTCCGTTCATTTACATATTACACTATACGTTACACCTCTTCAAGTTATCATTTGGTCCTAAAATTATGACTGACTAAGCATAAGGTTATTCAAAAAATGATAGGAGGATAAAACTATTATTTCCATGTTTGATTGTAAATTGTAAAGTGCTATCATAAGATTTTTTTTCATTAAGTTAGGATATGTAATAACTCATTAAAACGTCATACTTCCATTTTCTAATCAATGGGAATTAATATACTTCGTCTTAAGACACATTAAAACGTCAAACTTCCATTTTCTAATCAATGGGAATAAATATACTTCGTCTTAAGACAAATTAAAACGTCAAACTTCCATTTCTAATCATGTTAACGAGTATTTTTGTGAGCTTTCTTAAGCAAATAATATAGGGTGTGCATAGCTAAATTGACACCTTTTTAAACACATTCACTACATTTGCTTTCTTAAAAGATGCTTTCGTAACACTTTACGATTGTTTAGCAACAAATGTGCGTGAATTTAGCACAAAAAAAAAAAGAGTGTTAATTTCGCCCTACCCATGACATACCATTGCAAATACAAAATCAGATCGAATATACAGAAACAATTCACAAAAACTGAATATAAAATCAAAACAGAACATACTTACCGGATACAAAGTAGACCGTCCATCAACAATAAATTCAGGCTTTTCTTTTTGGTGGTCGGGTATTCATTATGCGAGCAAAGCCAGGATACAATGGTAGTTATTCTGAATAAACAAGACCAACACTAAAAACTGCCACTATTTGAAGGTGTTATAGTTTGACGGATGGTTGGAACACCAATTTGAAATGGCTCGATGAAACCAGATATCGTGGTCAGAGGCCCAAATATGTGCTTCAAATGCGTTTTGGAGCTAGTTTGGTGGTAGGCGATTAAGTTTATTTGTTATTTGTACTTTTCATAGGAGCAGAGCAAGTGCTTTTACCGTCAGGGCCAAGGCAAAGATTTTTGAATAAGGTGAGCAAAAGCTGGTCTCATTGTAAAAACCCTGTTACTTAAGATGGCAATTTAGGGATGGCAATTGAGCCGGATTGCTCTGAAGTTCTGGTTAAATCAAATCCGGTCCGCAACACTCTGGTTGCACCCTGAACCTGCATCCTGGTTCAACTTATGCTGACCAAACCCACTCCAAAATATATTTTGGAGCAACCTCCCCTCCTCCAAACTTTTTACTTCTTTTTTCCTACCATTAATTAATGGTCTAAATTGAAGAACTGCTTAGTAGATTTATTTTGGGTTTTATTTTGAAAGCTTTATTGTATTTTTTTCACCGCCTGTAACAAATACTTCTTTCATGGCTATCTCTTTCTCCCCTTCATTCTTGTTTTTGTCTCTTTGTTCCTTTCCATTTTTGTTGTGTTAGTGTTTTAAGTAGGACTGTAACTGAACAAATGTGTTCATGAACCGCTCGTGCTTCGTTCTCTAAAAAAACCGTTCATGTTCGTTTGTATATTATACAAACCGAACATGAACAATTTTTAAAACGCGTTTATTAAATGAGTCGAACATGAACATTTAAAAATATTCACGATTGTGTTCGTGAACATAGTGTTTGTATAATATATTAATACTTCATAAGTAAAGCATAGCTAATTATAAATATATCCATGTAAAATAAACTTAAAAAACTTGATAACCTGAAATCAATTAGCTAAAAGATCAAGCCCACTTTTAAACCAAAATATAAGCCAAGCCCAAACTAAGATAAGCCCAAGTCCAAGTCCAAAAATAACTCCCAAACCCTAATATCTTTATTCTCCCAAACCTATCCTTCCCTATCCTTCTTAATTCTCTCTCTCTCTCTCTCTCTCTCTCTCTCACACACACACACACACAAATACACACCAACCAACATCATAGTGCTCCCTAGCTTAGCGGCTCAACCAGCAACACTTCGCCTCCCTCGGTAGTGAACACACCCATAGACGACTCATACACCAACCATCACAACATGGCAGACACTTCTCAACGTAGTTCAGTTCTTTCTAATGATCTAGAGACTCGTCAATATCTATTGAATCGCTGTACTTCTCTCAATTTGGTCAACAACAGTCTACGAGATTAACCTTTTTGTCATTCTTCTTGTTAATTTTTTTGTTTTTTTCCAACTTTGAGTGGTTGGAATATTAGAAGTTTCAGATTTAAATTTCTTTTTGGCCTTGTTGAACAAAAAACGAACGAGCTTACAATTGTCTTTGTATACGTTAAACGAAGTCAGACTCAAACTTTCTGAGTAGTTTCACGAATCGAGTTTGAACAAAAATTTCAATCACTTATGTGAACTCGACCTGAGTTAGAACATGGCCTGAGCTATACGAACTGAATATGAACACACCCATGTTAAGCTCAAATTTGTTCTGTATATAGCCTAAGTTTTGAGAAGTGCAACGGTGGTCGGGCGCAATTGAAGGGTAGATGGCGGAGTACTGATAGCTCGAGTATCTCCCTAAATCCTCATGATCAGAAATGGCTTCACTTAGATCCCGCTCCATTAGCGCCGGGTCTAAACAGATCTATGTAGATCTTGACTTTAGTCTTGATCTACTTGTTGAGATGGCCGATGCTAGATTTGTACCTGTGCATGTGTGAAGAGGACTTCGAGGGCTAGAGGTTTCATCAAATGTTATGGACAAAATTTTGTCGGCGGCAACTGGGATTTTCACTGGTGGCACAAGAACTTTTTGCTAGTTGTGGGGCTCTCTGTAGTGTTTTTCTGGGTGCTTTGCTAGTTTTTTGTGGGTGTACCATAATCCTTCGAGGGGGAAGGGGCATTGTTTAGTGTTGGGGGAGGGGGGGAGGCCCTCGGGAGGGTGGGGGCATTCGAGGTATTCAGGGTTCTGCTTTGGGTTTTGTAAGGGGTGAAAATTGAGGTCAATGTACTAAAGAGTGGGTTGTTTTGTGGGCTCGTTGGGTCGTTGCCCCATCTAAAGGCAACGTGTTTTCGTCTTGGTTTTGCCGGTAGAAAGTGTGGAATTTATAGAGTTGATGGCCTATCGCCCTCATCTTTGTGCTAAGAATGCATAGGTGGTTAAGTACACCATTGGTTCGTGCGTTTCCATGTTGTTTTCCTCATTGTAATGTGCTTTATCTTTACGCGTTCTTTGTTATACTAAGTGTTAAATTATATCCTTTACATCTGGATATGTTACTGAAAGTTAGGCTGAAGTGTAGTATATGATATGTTTCATGTTAATTATAATGTGTATAGGCTTAGAAGTAATCTATTAATTTTTGAGTCTAATCCCAAAACTGTACCTTCAAGTTTACCCTAAATATAACTTTAGTACCCAAGTTTGAAGGTGTGCCAAAGAAGTACCCAACTTTAAAAAAAAATGTACCAAATCAGTACATAAACTGACGGAGCACAGATGCCATTAAAAATAGGGATGAGACAGTCATTATTAAAAAAATATATGTTTTTACTTAAAAAGTTCAGGTACTGATTTGGTACAATTTACTTTTCATAGGTACTCCTTTGATACTGTTTACTTTTACTACTTTTTCTTTTCACAGCCATTCAATGTGGCACTATCTTAAAAAGTTTGATTATTTTATCTTCCTTAATCATTAAAAACTCTCTCTTTCCATCTAAACTCAACAACTTCACACAAACACACTCTCACAAAACACAGCTATACACCATCCCTCCCTCATAATAATTACATACACACACTTACAACACTACAATTTCACATATCCATCCACCCATAAACTTCTGCACATACTCAGCCACATATCCAAATATACACAAATCATACCCAATATATATATCCAAACCACAGTACCCAACGTCCAAACCCTATTACACATAATTGTTCGACAACGACCACACCCACACACCTGACAACCACACAGATGTCATGCACCCACAATTATGCACACAAACCACCATCTATCGCCAACACTGTCGCCAAATGGCTACCACTGCACAGCCAACAAAAATCACAACACCAACATCAAACCCTGTTTCACAGTCAATACCACAAAATCAAGTCTATGCCATAATCATGAATCTAACCGCCGACAAAAATTTAACGACCATTGAGATTGAACTAAGGATGTCCTCTGATGGTGGGCAGTGCTTGGGTGGTAAGGTAGTTCGATTGAAGACCCACATTGATGGCTTATAGTGGATGTTGCCGGTGGTTGCAGATTCAGGCAGTGGTGGATGAATATCGAAAATTGCTATTTTGGCTTGCCGTGAAATTTTTCCGATTAAAGGTCGCGGTGGCCAAGGCAAATCGCGATGGTGACAGGAGATGATGAGTACCATGCAATGATCGCAGAGTAGGGCCTCCACGGTGATCGTCGGTGGCGGTTGGAGCGAAAGAACGGCGACGTGTTCATGAAAATGACGATGGAGGCGTAATTAGTTACTGCAGGTGCTGCTTGCGTGGTGCGCGGAGACCTTGGACTGTGCTTCTGGTGAAGGGCGTGGTGGGAATTCATCGTCGGTGGCCGTTTGTGTGGCCGGTAATGGCTGTCAGATCAAGGCGCCTCCTATTCGGGGGGAGGGGGAGAGAGAGAGAGAGTTTTTAATAATTAAATAAGGAAGATAAAATAATCAACGATTGAGATAGTGCTACATCGAACAGCTAAGAAAAGAAAAAGTAATAAAAGTAAACCGTATCGAAGGAGTACCTATGAAAAGTTAACTGTACCAAATTAGTACCTGATTTTTTAAAGTAAAAACACTTTTTTTAATAATGACAGTCCTACCTCTCGACTTTTTAACAACATCCGTGCTCCATCAGCTTAAGTACTGATTTAATTTGGTACGCTTTTTAAAAGTTGGGTATTTCTTTAGCACATTTTCAAACTTGGGTACTAAAGTTGTACTTGGAGTAAACTTGAGGATCCAGTTTTGGGGCCTAATCTCTGACCTAAATAATCCTATATAGGCATGAGCAACGAGAATGTCCTAATATTTACATGTCGTTGGTCAAACTCCGAAACCTTTCAATAATCATTGCTATTCTCGTATTTTTATTATAAAAAAAAAGGAGAACCATACAGGTGTTATGGCCAATGTGTGTAGGGGCCAATCCGTGTGTACCTGCCCCCACAATCATTGGAGTATGTACAAGCATGATTAATGTGATCTATATTCTATTATATAGTTTTTGAGTTTTTAATAATTTTTTTACGGTAGGTGTTGTGTATAATACATATTATAAGGTGAGGCTATAAAGCTGTAGCCGATTGCCGCTAAAGATGTATCAGTGCCGGTAACACTTCAGATGTTAATTTAGCAAAAACTAAGTGTGAATTCAATCTTACTCATCAATATTACCACTACTTCTACTAACATAATCACGATGCTACTTTGGCATCTTGTTTTAACGAGAAATTGTAAATTTCGTCAAAACGGAGTGCGATATTTTGTCCAATAAATGAATATTTTTCTTCTGGGTCGTTAGGGACAGTATATAAATGGAGGCCATCTTCGGTGTACTTATTCTGATATGCTTAACTACTGCATAAACAAGCATGATTCTTTCTGGGTCGTTAGGGACGGTATATAAATGGAGGCAATCTTCAGTGTACTTATTCTGATGTACTTAACTACTGCATAAACAAACATGATTCTTGTGATCAATGTAATTTCTTTATTCTATTTTGGATGCTAGTATAGGGGGGAATCAGGCCGGTTACGAGAAGGACATACAACATATGGCTCCTTTTGTTGTCCAAATTGTTGAGATATGAAGATGCCAATATCTTGGCAGCCCAACCAACAAAAAAAATTTCGCATCCCACATTTTCTGTGATGCTACCATTTCTGGCGGACTACTAGAGGTGTACAGTGTGGCTAATGGTTTGCCTGCTGGTAGGAATGTCCAACAATCATGTATCGTTATACGGTACTGCTTACTTCAATTTCCAGACTAGATGGTCTTGTAGAGAGAGTGGATACAAGGGCAATAGGTGTAGTAGTCCAAGATCAGTGAAAATATTTTCGTGTTCATGGAGAATGAATGTATGTTTGATTGTGAACCGCTAACAGCCACCGAAAGCCCTTGGAAATGGTCCAACAAGAAAGCAAAAGCAATGGTTTCTCACTCGAGGAGTTAGCCTAGCCCCTGCATTGTAAAAAAGAAAGTAATAGAGTTCGAGTTAAGATATTCACTAGTTCATGCTCTCATTTTGATTTAGGGCAAAAAAATACCCCGAATAAAAATTGTACATACCATTATTAACTTCTGATCTTTTCAGGATGAAAATGCGAAGCTTAATATAAAGAAGAAGAGCACATCCAAACAATATTAATGTTTCCAATAACATGCAATAAATTGTAACTAATCTGCTATTTTAGTAAGGAATTATTGGGACAGCAAGAAGTGGTGTTGCCCTCTCCAGTGTGAGGCCAAACTTATCATTCATGTCCAAATTCTCCGGCGTCACGCCTTGAGGAAGTTGCCACTCAAAATGGTAAACAAGCGATGCTATCATCAAGCTCACCACCCTTTGAGCTAGCGGGACCCCGGGGCACATTCGCCTGCCGGAACCAAACGGAAGAAACGCAAAATGCTGGCCCCTAAAGTCCAAATCCGATCCCAAAAACCGCTCCGGCATGAAAGTGTCAGGGCTTTCCCAGTAGTCGGCGTCACGTGCCATCGCCCACGCATTGATCAGAACATTGGTGTTTTTAGGTATCGTGTAGCCCTTCACTTCTACTTCGGCCTCGGACTTGTGAGGCAAAAGCAATGGCACGACCAGATGAAGCCGCATTGTTTCCTTGATGACTGCTTGCAAGTATGGTAGTCCAATAATATCAGCTTCCATGATTCTTCCTTTTGCTCCGACATTTTCGGCAATTTCTTGACGTAGCTTGGCCATTATTTTTGGGTTGAGTATTAACTCTGTCATTGCCCATTCTACGGTATTTGAATTAGTCTCAGTTCCGGCAAGGAATAACTCCTGAGATACAGGACATTATTCTTATTCAGATCATCAAAGATAAACTTGCTTTTGGGTCTCTTCAATATGATCTAACTTCACAGTGGTAATTTTTGTGTGTGACAGACAAGGAAACTGAGTTTAAAGATTGCCCGTTGCCCAACAAGCACAGATTGTTATAAAGATTTGTCTTATTTTCCGGACATGAGATTTATGAGAGAGAGAGAGAGAGAGAGAAGGCCATACCACTAGTAGAACACGAGCATGTTTGAGGCTGAACTCAGCCTCATTTTCTTGGCTAAAGTCCAGGAAAGAATCCAGCAGATCTCCACATCTTGGCAAGCTCGACTCTCTATCCCGTAGCCGCTGATGAATGAATTTATCACAAAGCGCACCAAGGCAGCCATAAGCAGCCTTGGATTTCTTCATTATCCCGTGAATGTCCAGACCTTTTAACAAAGGAAAATAATCAACAATGTTAAACTGAGCATCAACCTCCATGACAGTCTTCACTGCTTTCTGGAATCCTCGTACATCTTCCGACTTGAAATCAGCCACGCTCACCGAATAGCGAGTGTTGGACATTTGGTTCAAAGATGCGGTAAATGCCAACTTGCCTATTTCCACAGCCTCTCCTCTCTGGCTTGCACCATTTACATGCTGCACCATTTCCTCCACCACCTTCTGGCGAAGATCCCGCAGGCTGTCCAGTTTTCGCTTGTTTGTTAAACTAGCTAAGAGACCCGTGTGCAATGCATGGGACTTTTTCTAATTTTCTGAAAACATTGATTAAAACACATTAATTATTAATATGCTACGACTCTTGTGAACTTTACAATAAATTATGGTATAACCTTAGGATGCTTCTTTATAAGCAATGCTTTTGACATTTAATTACATACTATGAGCGACAATCTCGTACTAATATATAATAATCGTAAATTCATATCTTTTAACATAATATTCAAGCATCAATATTCTAATCACCATGTTAAAGCAATTTTATATTCAAAGATACTATGAAGGAAGGAAAAATCACCATCCATATGCTCATTTTTTTGTAGTTCTTTTTTATTTTGTCAACAAAATCTAGTAAAGAGTTACAATTTTCGCTCTTAAGGGATGATGTTTATGAAGCTCAACCTTCCTATAAGCATACTGATATCTTTTTTTGTGCAAAACACTTCAAATATTTTTTATCCGGTACATAATGAAAAGGAAAAATAGCATTCAAAGTGCGTTTTATGTTTATGTTCAAATTATCAAAGATTAATCGATTCATCACTACGTCTTTTTCTTCCGGAAGTCTAATTCAGATTCCAAGTATAACTCATGCACGACTACTACGTTGGTACTATCTCGAAACACCTTAGTGCTACCACTGTAAATGAGCATATTTAGAATTACCACTATAAACACCTTATCACTTGCCCTAGGCATATCAGAGCTTTACTTGTCAACCACCATTATATTAATTCTACCTCTAATCATCTTAGAATACCACCTATTACTTGTTACCCCTACCATCACCTCTGCCATCATTATAATCCTATTGCTATAATTACCACCACCACAAGCATATGGAGAACTACACGCCAACACCATTGCAACCATCAGTTGTCAGAACCATTACAAATCTCAATCTCATTAACAGTGCTACAACTACCACCATAACAATTATCACTATCATATTCATAATTATTGTCACCTTTACAGTTTTCACTACCGTCATATTGTGATATCTACCATCGAAATCTCCCTAGTACCATTACCATAACTATCATAATTGGCCATTTTTATCAATTAATGGAAAAAAAATTCTTTTAACTCGTTTACCCTTACATTTATTTTCTTCCAATCAATCTTAGCTAGCCACGAGTTAGTCTGTAATCAAATACAAATCTCTTCTTACTTAAAACTGAGTACAACATGTTACATTTTAACGGTATAACTTATAAAAAGATTAGATTCTTTCAAACTTACGTCCTTTAATGATCTTAAAGAACAAATTTTGTTGAGCGTATAATTCTCTTGCAATTTTTAAGTCTTATTTCATATATATGTTCCAAAAGAATAGTAAATTTTCGCAACAAAAAACATATATGAGAACTACTTAAATTGAGAACAATATGACCCAATTGAAAAGAAAAAATATCTCAATTCACCAATGGTAATTTTAAGTAAAAACAGGTTTATTCGGTAAAATTTTCTTTTATGCATTCATTAGTTTGCGAAATTACTCATGCATGACAATTAAGTAGGACAAATTGATTAATTGTAGCGGACAAACGTCCATGTATTGAAGTATCAATAAAAAATTTCAATACTTTAATTAATTGCATTTTCATGTATCACGGCAAGATATTTAAGACCCCTTATGGTTATTTCTAGCAAAAACAGTTTAGTGAGAAAGCTCCAAATTTAGCAATAAATACTTCTCAAGTATGTGCATATGTATAGGATAAGCCTTACCCGAAATGATTTCAAGCTGTTGATTATTCTCAACCCGGCCTCATGAGATCTTATACTTGAAGGTACGTTTACAATTTTCACTTCCATCAAACTTATAAAAGCTTCATCGTCAAAATGTACCTACTAATATGAAATTGAGTATATAATTACAATTATAACTTTTGAAAAAAGAAAGGTATATTTACATACACTAACCTTGCCATTTTTTTTTTAAAAGGTTTGCAAACAATAAGAGAGTTTCATACCCGAAAATATATATCTCTAGCTCTCTATTTCTTGAGCTTCATGAGATTTCATCTGTAGTGATCCATCAATAAAGTTTCAGTTCTCATCATGAACGTTACTATTTAATTAAGATACATAAACAAAGTTCAACTTCAAGCACGTAACCACTTAAAATTTAAAATGCTGTGCAATGAGAAAAGTAAAAAAAAAAGAAGAAGGAAACTTCGCCATCGTAACTTACCAACTAAACGTCACCGTTTGTAGCTATTATGTAAACTACTAAGCAAGATCATAAAGAAGCTAAGTAAACTACTTTAGTCAAAAAGAGAGCTTGATAGATCGATCATAATTGAAAGTTTTCATTGTCATGCCATAAAAGGATCAACAAAATTGTTCTATGCTTTCTAATAAGCTCCATTAGAGGGTTCTTCTATGCTTATAATTATTCAACTAAGGGAGCTTATTAAACAATACCATGTAAGGTGACTGGGCTTAACCACCGCGAATGCGCTTTTCATCTCGAAATTGGAATTTGTGGACTTATTTCAAAGAATTGATTATCTACATAGAGGTTCTTAGTATATCTTTCTTCCCTGCCAACAAAATATAACCTAACAGCAACAATTCCTCTTAATCTAGGGGTTTTATGCGCCTTTCGGTAAAAATATGTTGATATCTTCGAAGTGTAAGCTAAATTCTCATATTTCCGACCCCACCTGTGCATTTGAGAATTGGAACTAATTAGAAACCGCAACCCAACCCAACCCAACCCAATATGTGATTAGACCAACGTAGAAGCTACATACAAAATAGGACAACTTTAGAAGTTAAAGAAAACCTGCATTCTTTATCTGAATGTTGAGCTCCAAGTCTTCTTTGAATGGCTGGAACACAATGTCCACTGTCTCCTTCTTCCTTTTTTTTTCCTACGTATAGTGTAGATCACCTCCTTCTGTTGGAAACATGAAAGAAATTTTAAATGTTTAAGGAGTAAGTGAGTTTTTGCCATGCACTGAAATGGTGGAGAGCTGAAAGCCTCAACTACCCCATCCTATCCAAAAATGGCCCGTGTTTTTTTTTGGGCAATTCCGTTATCTATTGCTACTGCGTACCAGGCATTTTATACAGAGCAAAGACCTGCTAATAGAGGTTGTTTCTTGTGGGATGGACTTGATGAATTGCTTGATGTGCACTCGAAGCTGGTTACAGAAGCCGTGAGGGAATTCTTGGATTGATGTTCTAGAGCCTGGACTTATATGATTATTAATTGAGGCCAATGGCTATGGCTGCCACGATGGAGAGTTTTGATTGTAGAGGATTTGTTGAACATATGGGACTCTTACTCAGTAGATTAAAAATGATGGATTGTTTTACGTAGATAGACATTCTGATTGAAGAGCCCAACTGAGTTAGGGCACTCTCAGAATGAACGTTGACGCTGATGTGTCACAAGGAGAAAGTTCATAAAATCCTATGTGTCAAAAATATAAGCATTCTAAAATTCCACGTGTGGCGATTTTAAGCGAAGGTTTCAGCTTTTTTTATATATATATATATATAGATAGGTAGTCAACACCTTTCGCATGGCCCTCCATACATTCCCCGCCGAGATACACGCCACTGCGTGATCAGCGTGGTCTAGCTCGGCAATGGCGTCGGGGGTGGTTCTGTCGGAGAACGACTCGTCGTTCTTTTGTAGAATCTCCCTGGCCATATTCCGCACGGAAGCCACAACGTTGGTGATGCTTCCTAGCCGGATAGTCATGAGGGGGCCGTGTTTCTTCGCTAGCTTGGCAAATGCAGCGTGATGTTTGGGCCCTATCTCCAAGAGGTTCCCCAAGAGAGGGAGGCCAATTGGACCTGGGGGGAGTTTTCTTCTGCGAAATAGCTCAAGGCCATGGATGAAAATCAAGAACAACAAGGAGGCATATAAGAAATTCAGAATCTCCATTGCTACATGCTAAGATATGCTCAGGTTGTTGATTTGTACCTGATATCAACTTGCTTATATGCATGTGGAGTAGTACCTAGGTGCCTGCAAATGAAGCATTCGCGCATGCATGTGGAGCCTACGTGATTGTACGGTACACATTAGATTATCAGGTGATAAAACTTTGGTTGCTGTCCACGTTGTACGAAGATGGATACAACTCTTCACACACTGACAATTAATTATATTCTTAATGACTTATATTTAGTAACTTTAATAGTGCTGTTAAAATTGTCGGTGAAAGTGTTAAGAATTGTCACACTTACGATATTCAACAAATGGTACAAAGTTAAGAACTAACTTTAGCCGCTATTCGGACTGTAAGAATCTTTTTTATAAAATAAGGAAAGTGACATTGGGACTTCGCTTTTTTTACTTTTTTTACTACTATGGTCAATGGTCAATTTAACGCTGAAATTAGAAACTGAAAAGTTACTACTATAGCCAAATAATGTATAAAATAAGGAAAGTGATAATTGGACTTTACTTTTTTTTACTGCTATGGTCAATGGTCAATTTTTTGCTGAAATTAGAAACTAAGAAGTTACTACTATAGTCAAGGAAAGTGATATTGGGAGTTTACTTTTTTGACTAATATGGTCAATGGTCAATTTGTCGTTGAAATTAGAAACTAAAAAGTTACTACTATAGCCAACCAATTTATAAAATAAGGAAACTGATATTGGGACTTTATTTATTTTTTTTGACTTTTTTTACTGCTATGGTCAATGGTCAATTTGTCGCTGAAATTAGAAACTAAAAAGTTACTACTATAGCCAGCCAATGTATAAAATAAGGAAATAAGGTCCCAATATCACTTTCTTTATTTTATACATTGGTTGGCAGTAAACAAGCAGGTTAATATTCTAGTAGTTGATAAAGCTAAAATTTAATTTTTAATCGATTGATACTTAAGATTTTTAGTCAATTTTGATAAACTACGAGATTTGTAGTTATCTTTTAGAAGAATTAGAGTATTGAATGGGTTTTAACATGATTCCAAGAGTCAGGTCGAAGCCATCTAATACTGTTAGGTGTTACACCTATGTCTATACGAAGGAGCCTCCCCAAGTACGTGGGAGGCAACCATTCACACACTAACACTATCATTCGTTACTTTTTCAAAGTTCTATATCATGTAACTGAGGGGCCGTTTGACATCATTTTTTTTTCTCTTTTTTTCAGTTTTAAAAATTGGAAAAAAAAGGGTGTTTGGTAACTTTTTTTTTATTTAAAAAACTACTTTTTAAATTGTAGAGTAAAAAAAAAAAGAGGAAAAAGCTCTTTTTTTTCACTTTAAATTTTTTTTAAGACCTCCATCACAACGCACCCACCGCCAGCAGCCACCGTCCACCGCTGCCTGCCAACCACCAACAGCCACCTCTGGCTGTCGGCAGCCACCACCGGGCGGCGGTGGGCGGTGGCCACCACCGCTAGCAGGAGGCCACCTCCGGCCACCACCGCAGGCAGCCACCTCCGGCAGCCACCGCCCATCGCCGCCCAACAGCAACCACCGACAGCCACCTTCGGCCGCCTGCAACAACCACCGGGCGGCAGCCACCTTCGGCCACCACCGCCGGCAGCCACCACGGGGAGGCAACCACCGCCGGCAGCCACTGCCGACGACTGCCGCGACAACCACAACCGGCCACCACCACCGTCCACCACCGCTACGCCCCACCACCGCCACCGCAAACCACCACAAAAAAAGTCAAAACAAAAAAGGTTACCAAACACAAAAAAAAAAAAAAACTCAAAAAAAAAAGAAGGGTTGTCAAACACCCACTTGTTTTTATATAAAAAAAAATTAAGCTTTAAAAACTGAAAAAAAAAAAAAAAAAAACTGTGTCAAATAGACCCTGAGTTTTGACTTCAGTACGAGCGAGTTCTCCCCCCGAAATTCCTATCAGAAATCACTCTTTTTTGTCTTATAGATCAACATTTCCTGCTGCAGTTTCCCAATCAACAATTTACCAGCAGCAATAGCTTTTGTCGCATTTAGACAGCAGTTTTAAGTGTATAATAATGATGAGACTGCTCAAAAAGCACCTACACATTCAGCTATGTCTTGTATATCAAGAAGAAAAAAACAAGGGCTAATTACACCCATGTCCCTGAGATTTGGGGATAATTACACACAAAGTTTCAAAATGTAACATACGTGACCAAAAACGTTAAAAAAAGTAACACTTTTATCCAACCGTCAGTATTCCGTCCAAAAAAGTATAATTTTCGTCATTACGTATTTTGAAAATGGCAATACTACCCCTGTACAGTATATCGTCACAAAAAGTATAATTTTCTCTCTCCACAATTTAAACCCTAAATCTGAAGTCACCGCCGGAAGCCTCCCGAACCCGCCGCCCCACACCGCCAGCAGCCCCCCTCCCCGGCCGGCGGCGTGGGCTGCCGGCGGGGAGATCAGATCTGGAGATAGAAACCCTAATTTGAAAATTAGGATTTTGAAACCCTAATTTTAAGGTTTCAAAACCCTATGAAACCAATAAAATAACCCTAGAGGGGGGTGAATAGGGTTTTAAGACTACTTTAAAAATTAACAAACAACAAACCTCAATCTCAATAACTTAAATGAGCAAACAACCAATCTCAACACAAATGTAAGATGATAATGTAAAGAGAGAAGGGTTTAGAGATACTTGACAAGGAGAATTAAATGGTTCGGCTTGATATACCCACAAGCCTACGTCCACCCCTTCAAGGAAGTCCCTTGAAAGGCCCTAGAATCCACTAGTATGATCTTCCTTACGGGTCAAGATCGAACCTCTTACAATCCCTTGATGCTATACCCACATCAAGAACAAGCTTTGACAAACCCAAAGCTCCAAAGCTTGACAACCCCAAGCTTTGATACAAGAACCTTTCAATGAAAAAATGTGTACAAGATTTCACTCTCAAGAAGTAGATGAGTACAAGTTTAAGCACTAGAACAAGAGAGATGAGTGTATGATGACTTATGAAAGTGTATATCTCTCAAATGTAAGCTCACAATAAATGCTCTCTTGAAAAGGATGAGAAATCATTGAAATAAGAGAGATTTGAACAATTGCTTTGATCTTTGAGAATATGAAAGATAAGAGAGTTTTGAATGCAATTGATGAATCAAAACTATGCCCAAGATGAGTATTTATAGAGGTGGGAAAGAATATGACCGTTTGGAATTAGGTGGAGCATTAAATGCGCCAAACGGCTATTGCAGTCGACTGCAATGTCCCATTGCAGTCGACTGTATTCCCAAAGTAGCCGTTGGAAATTCAAAATTTCCAACTTGCAGTCGACTGTAATCCAATGCAGTCGACTGTAATAGGCTACTGGAAGTATTGCAGTCGACTGCATTCCAATGCAGTCGACTGTAATACCTCACTGCCCAAGTTGCAGTCGACTGCAATCCAATGCAGTCGACTGCATTCCAGAAAATGCAGTTTCCTAGTTTTCAAAGAATGAAAAACTTTTATGCATGCAAGGGAAACCTATGGGCAAATTCTAGGTATACAGTCATCGTAACGATCATCTCTCTACGTCTAGTTTACAAAGAAGGAAATAAAGCATAGTAAAGTTCAATCGACGAAATCCTTCTTTGATGCGTTCCGTTGAGAGTCTTTAAACGATTTGCTCGTCTAATTTTCCATTTGCATGAGTGTGAGATTGTTCCTATTGCTTCATCAACTCAATGCATGTTAGACAGCATAATCATCAATGTTAGTTATCATCAAAATCAAATATAATCCTAGGTTAAATAACCGTAGGGTTAACACCCTAATTTTCAAATTAGGTTCTTAATTTCAGGGTAGTCTCCCCACCACCGCCGGCCACAAACTCAACTGATCAGACCACCATGACCCAACAACGGGCCACCACCGTAGGCACCAGTCTCCTGCTCGACGCCTTACACCATTTTTGGCGAGGGCAGATGGCCAACAACGGCCACTGCTATTCTTCACCGGCGATTGCCACCAACCAAACACCAATGTACATCCCCATCGATCGGCCCACCCACGGCCGGCGACAGCACAACCACAACTGCTCGCTTCCACAGATCGGCCCACCCACCGTCGCTGTCGGAGCAGACCCACCACCAGGCATCGATCGCACCGGTGGGCGCGATGGTGCAAGCCCATCGTGGTGGTGATGGCGCTGCCTTGCTGGTGGTCACGGTGGCGCGCATCTCGACGGAGGAGGCCGGTGTCGCGACGTAGCTCGGTGATGCTTGCGATCTCAGACGGCGCGGGGTACGGAGGTAGGTCGCGGCGGTGATGGTGGCGACCGGTATGGCGACAAGCAGATCGGGAGTGTGACCGCGATCCTGCGGCACCGGTGCCTCGCCGGAGGGCCTGCTACTGCGCTGACGGGGAAGGGGAAGGCAGATGGCGTGGGGGGGGTGTGGGGAGAGGAAGAGGCAGACGCATGGGGGTGGGGTGGGGGTGGGTGCTGGGTGTGGGGAGAGGAAGAATAAACAGTAAATTAAGTGGGTAATTGATTTTAAAGTCAGGGGCAATCAAGTCTTTTTGTTAAAACCGTTAAGTATTTTTGTATTCGGTTTATCAATGGATATAAATGTTACATTTTGAAACTTTGTGTCCTCGCGTGTAATTATCCCCAAACCTCAGGGACATGGGTGTAATTAGCCCAAAAAACAAAGTAGTCTGGTGAGCATGTTGAGCATGGATTTGGACAAATATATGAGCATGTTATAGTTCATTAGATCTCCCTTCAAAACCCGACAAGGGCTTTCTTTACTGAATATGCGGAACTTTCATAAGCATAGTAGGCAAAACAATGCCATAGTATAAATTTGGAAAACTATCAAATGCTTTCTTTCGGTTTATGCTGAATCCAAATAAGCTTTCCTGAAGACTGCTAAAGTTTATATGTCTAATCCTGCTGAAGCAAACAAAACTAACTTTCATGTCTATTTGATAATTTAGAAAGGGGAATACATTTAGTGGAAGTCTAACACCACGTCATCAATTTAAGTGGTGTTAGACGTCCACTAAATATTTCTACTATCTGATGACGTTATAGTTTGGAAGAAGGTTGGGATACCAATTAGAAAGTGCTCTTTGAAACGCAAATATTGTGGCCACAGGCCCAAGTATGTGCTTTAAATGTGTAGCCGATTATGTTTATTTGTTCTTCTTACCTTTCACAAGAGTAGAGTAAGTGGCTTTATCATCGGTGGCAGTGCCAGGATTTTTGAATAAGGTGGGCAAAAGCTAGTCTCATTGTAAAAAAAGCTAAAACTTAAGGTGGTAAATAGGCTCGCAAACTCGCTAGTTGCCCTCCTTTGCTCCGCAACATTGTTGCACCTTGAACCGACCTCATCCCCTCCCTTCCATCCCACCCCCCCCCCCCCCCCCCACAATCCAAAAAGTAAGCCAATAAAAGGCTGAATAACCCAAAAATGAAAAAACAAAAAAGCCAAACACAAATAAGAATATAAGCCGTAATGGATGAACGAAATTAAAAAATATAAGTGGTTCACATGTATTTCTAGGGTCCATAGGCTAGGAAAGGAAGATAGTCTACAATACATTCAAGACTTTTGTGTATATCACTCAAATGAGTTAGGATGGGGCAGCGTTCTGGATTCAATCTCGATTTTAGTTTTTAAATTTGAATAAACACAATATAAGCGAGTCCATATGGATCGATCGCGGCTCGGATTATTACCGGTTAAATTGCCATTCCTAGTGGCAAAGCTTCGAGGTTCACAATATTTTTCAATGTTTTCCTGAGGAAATAACTGAAATCCGGAAATGAAAAGAGAAAACCATGACAGAAAGAAAAAAAAAAAAAGAGATGCCCACCATAGCCTACATGTGGCCGGCTTGGATTAGTTAGAGATACTTGGGTTCGGATCTTCGTTACAATGGATTTGCAGTGTGGAGTTCTACCACCGAGACTAGTATTCTTGTGGGCTTCATGGACAAAAATTTAAGTTGGGCTAAGTGATGGTAAGGTTGGGTCCGCCCGGATAAAAAGAACCAGTCATGTTGGGCTGAGCCTTTGCTAAATCTAATCTTGTGTACTGTTAAGGGTGCAACTTGAACTAAGCAATCCGTATCCATCATTAGAAATATGAACGTGAGCTCAGTATTTTAGTGATTGTGATAGAAACGGTACAAAATTTTAAGCTCATAAAGAATATGGACTGAGCATAGACAAAGGTTTTTCGAACCCCGCCCCAGCCTGTGGGAAAGAAAGCCATCGAACTTTTATATTATGTATGAATCGCATATATAAATTTTACGTGTACAAATTATGTGTTTTTTTTTCCTTTAGTCTTTAAAATCCTCTTATCATATGCGTTTAGAAACCTTTGAAGACTTCTTTCTTTCTCCTATATTTCTTATTATAAGATTAGACTTCGTAAGATTCTTTCAAAACCTTTATCTTTCTCTTTTTCTTTTATTTTTTCCTGAAACTGTATTTCTATGTTTTTAACTAAATCCATTTTGAGACTTCATTATTCTCTTCTTTATCATCATAACTAATTACTATACTTCGATGATAAATGATATGCTTAAATGTTAAATAAATAAAAACTCATGACTAATTACTAGAGTTGGATGATAATTTATATGCATTAGTTAGTATACTAGTTTTTATTTATTTGATTTTAACACATAACCATGAACAACCCGTAGATAGTTTATGTCTATCCTATGCCTACCAAAACTTTCATGTGCTGGGAATAGACAGATATTATTTAGTTCATAGATGGGCTGGGCTGAGCACGATTTTTTGAGAGCGGGCTGTGCATAGTTTAACCTTTGGGCTCATCCAGCGGCACAAGTTACAGCCTTATGTAGTATGTAGAAACCACAGTTGAAGGTAGTCCAGTACACACGACATCCTATAATTAGTGGGTCTAATTTGAATATTAGCTTAATATATTTTACTTACATTTTGTTTGACAGGTCCCTTATAATAATTGGGTAAAAGTTGAAGAATCAGTTAATAGATTTTATCTAGATTTTGTTTGACACGTGTTAAGCTACCGTATGTCGGTGAATTTGATTGTAACAGACAATGCTAAAATGTCCACATGCAAAAGCAGAATGAATAATTTTTTGTTAGCGACCCAAGGGACATTATAAGTATTCACCAATATGTGTGGTGGGGCAATCTGTGTGTACTCAATCCCACAGTCCTTGAATATATATAAGCATGATTAACGTGATCTATCTTCTATTATATAGTTTTTGTCTTTGTAATAATTTTGTTATGGTAGCATGTTGTGCACTATACATAAATATAAGAAGGTGAGGCCGTAAAGCTGCAGCCCATGCGGCTAAAGATGCTTTAGTGACGGTAATGCTTGAAGCGTCAATTCAGCAAAATCAAGTGTCATAACTACCATCAATGTTGCTTATGATGCATCTTTTATGAACAAAAAAATGTTAATTTTATCGAAACGGAGTACTTTGCCCCTCAAAAGAATGAGTTTTATTGGGTCTCTAGGCATATATATTTATATATATATATATATATATATATATATATATATGAAGGCAATCTTTAGTGTGCATCTTGTAATGTACTTTAGTGCTGCATGATTCTTGTGATCCATATAAATTTCTTTTCTATTTCTGATGCTAGTATCACTTACGAGAAGGACATTCAACATATGGGTCCTCTGGTTGTCTAATTGACCAAATTATTGAGTTTTGATGATGCAAATTGTTGTGGCCAAAAATTGACCGGGACGCAACGAACGTCGGTTGGGACCAAACGAGCACCCAAGCATGCCTGCAAAGTACAATACGAGCAAACGGTAATGCACCGGGTTCCCCGGAGGGGGCTCTGGCGGGGAGTCTCCGATACTTAAGTCAGTAAGCAATTTTGAGAGAGTATTGAAAATAACTTAGATCGTCAGAACTTACCTTCTTCCTCCTTTTTTCTTCCATTTTATAGGAATGTATTAAATGGTCGGTTCTCTCCCCTTAATGGGAGTTTCTAGCTTTTATGGGGAGTTAACAAAAATCATGGGTGATTATTACCCATAATGGGAGAATGGATAAATGCCACTTCCCACCTTTCCAAGAGTCATGGGGCGGTTTCGAAACTCTTTGGTAGCGACATGTGTCTCTCTCACCGGGTGTATATTTTTACCCATATCACAAATCTTGGCGGCCTACATAATTTTGTAATTCTTCCGTTTTTTGCGAACGCGAGGTGTACAGTGAGGGTGATGGTCTATCTGCTAGCAGGGAATATCTTATTCGTTGTAGGGTGCTACTTAATTCAATTTCGAGTTTGTTTCCGTGTCTATAGTTTATTTTTGTGCAGATAGACCAATAAATGTAAGTCTGATTGTGAACCTTTAATTTTAACGTCCAAGTACATTCTTATTTAATAATGGTGTGTGTAATTTTCCTTGTGGTATTTCTTTGTCCAACGTGAAGCTTCTTTTGAAAAGATTAAATAAATAAGAAAGCACACCCAAAGAACATAGGCGTTCTTAATAACATGCAATGGCTAAACTAAAACTTTTTCCAGTTTCAAAAACTAGAAAAAAAAATAATAATAAGGCCCTGTTTAACAGAGTTTTTTTTTCAGTTTTGTAAACTGGAAAAAATAAGTGCGTTTGGCGGACAGTTTTTGTTTTTTTTTTTCTTCAATTTAAAAAAATCAGTTTTTAAACAAGGGCTATTTTTTAAAATTTCAAAAATGAGTTTTGATTTTTAGTTTTGGTTTTTATTTTAAGACCACCACCACCCTCTCACCGCCGGCAACCACCGCCCACCGCCACTGTCCACCGCAACAGCCGGCAGCCACCAACCACCGCCTGTCGCCACCAACCACCGCTTGCCACCACCAACGGCCGGCCACCACCACCGTCGGCCACCACCACGCCCCACCACCGCCACCGCAAATACCACCAAAGAAAAAACTCAAAATAAAAACTGGGTAATCAAACACCTAAAAAAAACTCAAAATAAAAACTGGGTTATCAAACACCCACTTGCTTAAAAAAAAATTTTAACTGGTTTTGATTTTTATTTTTTTAGAAACAGAAAACCAAAATTGAAAGTGTTGTCAAACAGAACCTAAGCTGCTACTTTATTTGGAACTGTTGGGACAACAACAAGTGGTGTTGCCTTCTCTAGTGTAAGTCCAAACTTGTCGTTCATGTCCAGATTCTCCGACGCCAGGCCTTGAGGAAGTTGCCACTCTAAATTATGATTCAGAGCCGTGGTGAAGGCCAAGTTGCCAATGTCCAAAGCCTCTTCTCTTTGACTATTGCTGATATATGTCTTATATATTTATAGTTAATGATAAAAATTATAGGCCGAGCTATCTGGAGAGGAGTGAGCGTAGCAGAGTGACCATAAGTAAAGCGAATGGAGAGGAAGACATGTCAACCTACACTTTTATCTTTTTAAGTGTTTGTACATGAGTAGAATTATGTTTTTCCTTGAGTTGGACAAAGCTGAAAATACGATGTGTTCTCTTGTATAACACGACTACTGACGATTGAGAGATACACATGAGGGAGCGTTATAAATCAAACTTATGCAAAGTAGATTTGAGTTCTCTCTTAATTCTTGTGTTCTTATGTTTGCTTATTGTGTTTATACATATTTATCAAGAGAGATTTTGTAAAAACTAGCCTCCGTTACATGTTGAACTAGCTCTTCCACGGCTTTCTGTCAGAGTTGCAACGTGTCTAGCTTTTGTGGGTGCGTCAAGTAAGCTCTAAACGCACGCTTGACTATCCGCCATTCTGCTCTAGCGAGCATCCACAACACGGGGTGGTTGTATTTGACCAGCGCTGTGGCGGTGTAAGGCATAGGTCAGCCGGAGTAGGCCTCATTGTTCTTATGTAGAATCTCTCTTGCCATGGCAGGAGATAAAGCCATGACACTATTGACACTGCCTAGATGGATAGTCATGATCGGGCTGTGCTTCTTCGCTAGCTTTGCCAGCGACTCATGCGCCTTTGGACCGATCTCAAATAGGTTTTTGAGGAGAGGAAGGCCACGGGGACGTGGTGGAAGTGCTCTTTTATGAAATAATGAAAGGCCATGGATGGCGAGCAAGAAAAGCAAAGAGCAAAGTATAAAACTAGTAACTCCATTTTAGATGTTATGATCTGCTCATGTTCACTTAGTAGTAACTTCTCATAGCACGTTGGTGTCGTCCAATAACACCGAAAATTATATAAAATAAACGAGCAGATATATATATAGCACTATTATAATGAACTTTTGTTGAAATTTTAAGTATCAGCGAACTAATTGAACTTTTTTTTTTCACATTTTTCATTTGCCATGATTTTGGATACCAACTTTTGTATTTTATTCTCAATGGTCGCATTTGTTCATAATTTTCAAACCAATACATATTAAAAATCATTCAAAACCAAAATGCTGAAAGTCCATATTTTCACAATTCTCAAAGGTCGAAGTAATGTAACTTTTTTATACATCTATATTACTTATAAAAGTGTAAAAGAGTATAAATCATTTTTTGGACTCGAATACCCTTCATATATTTTTGAATCACTCAATTGGCATTTCAAGTACAATTAACATACCTAAAATCTAGATTCTTTTAACAAATCCACCTTTTTCACTTTAATAAAAGTTACAATTAATAGATAGATGTCTTTTCTACTTCTCATGATACTTTCATTTAATACATAGATTTATTTTAATGTCCTTTTTAACTTGATGCTTGGTGTAGATTTATTTTAATATCATGTTCAACTTGATACTAGGTGTAGAATATGATGTGAAACACATGACCGTAGAATCTTATATACTAATTTCAACAATTTCTTTTTTTTTAAATGACCATTAGTTGATAACAGTTTCATTTTGCTAAAGATGAATTTCACTCTTATTTTCTCTTAACAGATAATTGGTTCTGTCTTTTATATTGGTAATGAAAATCTGGTAATACACTTCAATAGAAAAGAAAAGACAAAAAATTGGACATGCTTAAACTTTTCTGTTCTCTTGCGTTTTGATGTAAGACCTAATGTTGTGTGTGTGTGTGCGCGCGCGTGTGGGCAGTGTGTGTATAGTGGATATGTGTAATTTATTTTTAGACACAAATGTCCTAATACACTTTTAGATATTATATCAACACCTTTAAAATGTTACCACCTCAGTAATTACTGGCTTATCTCAAACCGTTGTCACGTTCTCTTTTCATGTAAATGACTTTACACCTTCATACGTCTCCCATAATTTAATTATTGTAACTTCTCCGTCTCCATTATTTCAAGCGGCAAGATGATTTTATATCCAAAGTTTGTTTAGAGGTAATTTAATTCTATATTGTTAAGTTTAGTTGCTTAATATAACAAAGGCTAATATCCTTTTTGAGTATGTAAGTTTCGAAAGGAGTGTTGATTTAAGAGTTTATTTAGCTTCCAATTCTGTAGAGGTAAGCTCCTTGCGCTATTCTAATATTAACAAACTTTGACTTTTTAAAGACGATGCATAATAATTATAAGGTCTATTTTAGGTGTTAGCTTTTATCATACATATCACATTATTATCAGCATCAAGATTTTATTTTTATTTTTTGCCGGGAAAAAATTGTTCTACTTTTCAGAATGGAGCATTTTATTTGATGTTAAATGACTAATAGGTAGCATGATTGACAAATATTGTGTCCAAGTCGTTAATAAATTTGAAAATATCGCATGTATTAGATAGGAGAGCTATCGAATATGGAGCGACACATCAACCCTCCAAAATAAATTTATAAAGATATTATTACAAAATTGTGAATATGTAAAAGTTATTTGACTATGTGTACGGTTAGAATATTCTATTCTTGTATATGCTGAAGTCACTTTCTCGCTTCTATAAGTTACCACTTTCTCACTTCTATAAGTTATGCCTTAGAGGCTTAATCAAAGAGAAAAGTGAAGGAAAATCATTGTTGTGAGCCAAAAAAATCGATTAGATAAGAAAAATTCTTTGTGAATCACAAAAACCGAAGAAGCCTATTCACGCAAAAATAGCAATGGCCGAAAATAACCTATAAAGTTATGATTTCAATCATTTGTTGTTGAGAAATTACCACACAATGACTTTTTATTTAAAAACATTGAAGTTACATGTCAATGACTCATTTATAATGAAATAAGAACTGCAGCTAGGGATGGCAATGGGGTGGGTCGAATGCGGATCTTATAAGATCCGCGCCCGCTACCCTTGAAATCTAGGCCCGCCCCTCACCGGGTCATATAATCTCAAATCCATATCCGACCCTAAAATGCTTTAGAAAACCCGTCCCCACCCCGCCCCGCCCTGTCCTTATGCCATTGAAACCCGTCAAAACTCGCCACCTATCCTTATGCCATCGAAACCCGTCAAAACCCGCCCCGCCCCGCTCTGGCAGGGCTTGTTTTAGAAACTCTGTAGTCTCACCAAAAAGTGGCCAACCCATAACACCAGGAGGCAAGCCTTTCTTCCTATACATCATCTCATTCCATCTTAACAAAGTAATACTGCACATACAGACTCCCAAAACCACACCAAAAATCACAACGAAAATAGCCATTGATGCTCCCAAGAAGCTCACGACCAACTTCAGAGAGATCAACTATTAATGGTATGACTTGCTTTAGTTTATGGCTTAAAGCTAGTTGGGTCAGTCGCCGATGGTGCCGTTAAGTTAATAGCAAGTCAGTTGCCGATGGCGGGAGAGAAGAAGGAGGCGCGGCACCTTTGTCGACAGATGAAAATTAGGGTGAAGTGGCATCAAGTTGTCGGCAGAGAGTGGAGTCGTCAGAGAGTGAAAATAAGGGTGAAGCGACAGATTAATTGGAAATTAGGGTTGAGGAAACATCTTATATATGTGTGGGATGGAGGGCTATGATTAAATGGTGAATATGGTTAATATACTAGGGTGGTCGCGGGGCGGTTTGAACTAAATACCATACCCGCCCCTAACCTGTTGCGAATTTTTTTAGAAAAAACCATACCCGCCCTGTGGCCTGGTTAAAGTAAAAAAGACCCGCTCTTATAGGAGAGGAGCGGAGCGGGGCGGGTATCCGCCGGTTGTGGGTCTTATTGTCATCCCTAGCTGCAACGTGCTTGAAGTCCTAGTCAGATACTTCTTTTTGTTTATAAAACTAAACATGTTTTTTGAAATTTGTATAATATCGTTATGTTTCTAGCGGTTTTCTAAAAGCAAAGCACATTATTGTTTCATAAATCTAATACAGTGACCATCTTTCATCGTATCTTTTGATTCTATTCTTACTCCAAAGTCTCATCACACATCCACTTGATTTTTTTTATATCACCTTCTTCTAATTTAATGTGGATAACAGCCAATATTCAAATCAGAGGCTGCTTAAAAACTGTAGAGATAAAACACACTCAAATGTGAAGAACCATATTTGTATAAATTATACGGGTTGCAGTCAGTCCATGTTAGTAAAGTACTTATTTAAGTACATTCACAACACACACGGAAAAATAAACTAAAGTTCATGAAGTAAATTTAGTGAAGGATATTTTGGCAGGTTACAACCTAAGTAGAAAAATTAATGAGACTAAATAATATATAAACATTCACATTAACTAAAAATGGACATCACGAGAGCCAAAAGTATATAACATTTAGCCAAAGTTAGCGTTCGAGAAATACAACTATCACAATCTTTAATAGATGAAACACTTTTGGTATTAACTAGACATTCAACACTCTAGCTACATTGATACAATACTATCTATAATATAAATAATATTTTCCGATTGACCGGTAGAACATGGGAAAGGTTATTGAAATAGTTTGGCCACTAAGTTTATCTAGAGAGACTGTAACCCTTGATCTCAGCAGGTGTTGTTTCGTGGCTTGATAAATTTTGACATTAAGTTATTTTCCAGTCTTACATGTTATATATGCGGTTAGAAAAGATGATTGACATGCTTGTTCCATATTTATGATGCTTCTATGAGTCAAATATTTTGACTTGCGTCCATATTCTCATATGTCAGTTGCTTAGCAATTAATATGTTGAATTGCTTATGTACTTTTCTTAATTGTTTACTTGATTTTTGTTGTAATGCATATTGATTTTTGTTGTAATGCATATTAATTTTTCTAACTATGAACCTTTTAAAGATTGATGTTCACGTGCATCGCATGTGTACTCAACTAGTATGTTAAAACTCATCATCTATACTACTTATAAAAGTATGAATGTTGTAAATCATTTCTAGACAATTTTGTCCTTCGTTAATTACGTTAATAACATTATTACCTACCCTTTATGACTCCCTTTTAAATTTTGTTGAAATTAAATGAACATTGGATACAGTGAATCTATTCTAAACATTGAAAAATAAAAAGTATGATAAGGAAGACATATAGAAATCCATTTATTACTCCCTTTTTAATATGGTTGAAATGAAATAAACATTGGACAATGAATTGGGTAATAAGAATTGTGATTTTCCCTCCTTACATTTTTAGGTTAGCAAACAATTAACCAATTTAAAACAAACATAAAAAAAAATGGAAACTGAAATACGTGAAAAATCACTTCAGAAACAAAAAATTTTAAAAAAGAAAAAATGAAAAACAGGGTAAATATGGATCAATTTTTTTTTCCGGGGGGGGGGGGGGGGGTGGGGGGAGACAAGGCTTGAATATGACGCCAATTTGAACTTAAAAACTATTCAGTTATTGCAGCTGAAGACCAGAAGCTTTGCATGATGTACAACATATCTTAAGTGTATACAATGAACAAATTTAACATATTACAAAAACAAAATGCAGATTCATTATTTTAATTTCTCCATTTGCCCTTCTTTTCAGGAGCACCATAAAAGATGTCTTCAATCCAGAAGCCCACAGAGAAGATTTTCAAACACTGAACTCATTACAATTTCGAACATCAAATATACATTTATTCTAAAACAAGTTAGAAAATAAATAAGAATATAATTGAATTATATTATTTTGATCCCAAAAAAGCTAATGATATCACCTCAAAAATTACTCTCAACCACATCCTCGTGCAACGCACATGCTCCATACTAATAAAAGCAAAATTATGAAACCCATATTTTCATATATTGTTTTCCTTTTCATTTGAATGGATGTATATGTACAAAATAGCTTGAAAAATGTGATAATTAATAGAACTTTATTACGCACCTGAAAAACATCGATCCTAGATCACTTTAATACTACAATCAAATTTTGTTAGCATAAAGCTCATCATTTGCTGCTCTCCAAATTACTATTTGCCCAATTGAGAGGTATGAAATTTCACCGCTCTCCAAGTTTGCATTACTAACATTACAACTTGATACATCGTACCATTTTCACAACCTTTATAGAGCCCTACATGGTTTTTTCATTGTTAAAATACACATCACGCTAATATTCGACTTCAGTGACTTAAAAACATTTTTTTGGTAACACACGATGTACTGGAGTAGAGACATATTGTGCCTACCATTACTGCTGCAACTTGGATGTGGTCAACAATCTATATATTTTTTTCAGCCTTGGGTAGTATATAAAAAATATCTGATTTAATTTTGTCACTAAAGTTATGCATACCGGGAACATGTCATTTCATGGACTTTTAAGTAAAACTTGGTCCCCAAATGGCTGAATTGTATTACTTCAGAAGGGACTTTTAAGTAAAACTTGGTCCCCAAGTGGCTGAATTGTATTACTTCAGAAGGGATAACACGACTAGTGAATAACAACCAAGAACTACACATGAATATTAACTTTTTAAGGATAAGACTATATATATTGACAAGAATATGAGAGTGGTGCTTCTGTAATGTCGGAAGCACGTATGATAGCTAAAAGTAAAGGCACAAAGTCATTTTGTTCGTTTATACTAGTATATGCTACACCTCTTCGAGTGATCAATTGGTTCTAAAATTATGGTTGATTATGCATAAGCTTATTCCAAAAATGATATATAGGAGGATAAAACTATTATTTCCAAGTTTGATCATAAAAGGTAAAGTGCTATAATAAGCTGTTCGTTTACTAGGTTAGCATAGAATGTACTAGTACTTCATGTTGTCCATTTTTTAGTCGGTGGGAACTAATATGATGCTTCTTAAAAAAACAAGCCTCAAATGTTAACAAAGTATTTTCGTAGCATTCTTAAGCAAATAATATGGGTGTGCTTCACTAATTTCACACCCTCTTTCAATACATTCACAACATTTGCTCGCTAGCTAAAAATGCTTTAACGACACTTTATGATTATTTCGCAACATAATTTAGCCCTACACATGATATACCATTGCATTATACATATCATACCGAATTATTAACCGATTCAGAAAGCAATTCATGAATGCTGAACATAAAATCAAAACAAAACATACTCGATCACAGGGTATAAAGTAAATCGAAAATACAACAAAAGCGTTTTATGATATTGACTAAATGTGTCTTATTATGGTTCATCAACGGCAAATTCAAGCCTTTTTCGCACTAGTCAGGTATTAATTGCCAAGCAAAAGCTTGGATAGAATGTTAGTTCTGCTGTATAAACAAGACGACCTAATTCTTGCAACTTATTTTCTCCAGTAAACTAAATGGGTACCAGGCTACAAACAACTTTCCCTCTTGACGGAGGCAGATGAAGAGGGCCAAAGCACATTTTACACAATCACGTCATCAAACTTAAGTGATGTTGGACTAAAACACTAAAGCTACCAATAATTGAAGTGTTATAGTTTGTAGAAGGTTGGAACAACAATTAGAAATGGCTCGGCGGAACCAAATGTTGTGGTCACATGCCCAAATATGTGCTTCAAATCTACTTTGGAGCAGGTCTACTTGTAGCATGTTTATTTGTTCTTTGTGCTTTTCATAAGAATAGAGTATAGAGCAAGTGGCTTTTCCGTCATTGAGAAGGCCAAGATTTTTGAAGAAGGTGGACAGAAGCTAGTCCCTTGTAAGAAAACTGTAACTTAAGGTGGAAAATAGGGATGACAATTAAGCCGGATTTGTTTGGTTTCTTGTTAAATTAAATCCGTTCCGCGTTCCGAAACACTCTTATTGCTCCATGAAACTGCCCCGAATCTGCGTTCCGGTTCAACTTATGCTGACCAAACCCCCTCCAAAGTAGATTTGGAGCAACCTGCAACCTTCTCCAACCCCCCCCCCCCCCCCCACCCCGCCCCGCCCCGCCCCTTCTCACACACCACGTGTTACTTCTTTTTCCTTACCATCAGTGGTCTAAGTTGAAGAACTGCTTAGTAGATTTTATTTGGGTTTTATTTGACACGTTTTTTCACCGCTCACGAACTCTCTAGTAACCAATAATTTATAATAAACGTGCAAAAGCCGACTGAATATTTGTTGCGAGTGGCCCAAAAGTACCATAAGTGTTATCGCCAATGTGTGTAAGGGGGACAATCCAAGTTTACTTGCCCCCACAATCTTTGGAGTATGTACAAGCATGATAGATGTGATCTATATATCTTCTATTATATAGTTTTTGACTTTATAATACTTCTTGACGGTAGGTGTTGTGGATATTGCATCCATATATTAAGGTGAGGTTCTGCAGCTAGCCGAGTGTCGCTAAAGATGCTTTAGTGACATTAAAGATGTTAATATAGTAAGATTAGGTGTTTCTTATCATAATTTTCACTACTATTACTATTAACACCATTGTTCGATGTTAATTGGGCATCTCTTCTGAACAAAAAAGTGTAAATTTCGTTAAAAAGGAGTGCGATATTCTGTCCCTGAATAAATAATTATCTTCTGGATCCTTTGGGACGTTATATATAGGAGGCAGTCTTCAGGGAGCATACTCTAGTGTACTTAACTACTGCATAATTCTTGTGATCCATACATGTTCCTTGTTCTAGTTTTTATGCTAGAGGGGCAGTCTAGTCACGAGAAGGACATACAACATATGGGTCCTCTGGTTGTCAAGTTGACCAAATTATTGAGATTTGATGATGATACCAATCTTGGCTGCCTAAATTTTGTTGCGATGCTACAATTTCTGGCAGACTAAGGTGTACATTTTTGGCCAAGGGTCTGCCCGCTGGCAGGAAATGTCTAACAATCACGCCAATGCTTACTTCAGTTTCAAGATTAGATGGTATTGTAGACAGATCGAGTGGATAAAAGGGCAATGGGTATAACAAATAATTTTGATCGTGAACTGCTTGCGAACACCGAAGGCCCTCGGGAATGGTACAACAAGAAAGCAAAAGCAATCGATTGTTACTCGACGAAGTAATTGAGTTCGAGTAAGGATGTTTACTGCGTTCTCATTTTGACTTAGGCAAAAAAGCTACGACGAGAAAAAATTGTACACACCATTGTCAACTTGTCACCATTATTAACTTGTGAACTTTTCAGAATGAAAATGCAAAGCTTAATTTACAAAATTTTAAATGAGAAGAGCACACCCAAGCAACATCAATGTTTTCAATAACATGCAATAAATTGAAACTAATCTGCTACGTTATTCGGAATTTTTGGGACAGCAACAAGTGGTGTTGCCCTCTCCAGTGTAAGCCCAAACTTGTCATTCATGTCCAAATTCTCCGGCGTCACGTCTTGAGGAAGTTCCCACTCAAAATGGTGAACCAGCGATGCTATCATCAAGCTCACCACCCTTTGAGCTAGCGGGATCCCGGGGCACATTCGCCGGCCGGAACCAAAAGGAAGAAACGAAAAGTGCTGGCCCTTGAAGTCCAACTCCGATCCCAAAAACCGCTCCGGCATGAAAGTATCGGGGCTTTCCCAGTACTCGGGGTCGCGTGCCATCGCCCACGCATTGATCAGCACTTGGGTGTTTTTAGGTATCGTGTAGCCCCTCACCTTTACGTCGGCCTCGGACCTGTGTGGCAAAAGCAGTGGCACGGCCAGATGAAGCCGCATTGTTTCCTTGATGACTGCTTGCAAGTATGGTAGTCCAATAATATCAGCTTCTATGATTCTTCCTTTTGCTCCGACTTTTTCGGCAATTTCTTGTCGTAGCTTGGCCATTATTTTTGGGTTGAGTAACAATTCAGTCATTGCCCATTCTGTGGTATTTGAACTAGTCTCAGTTCCAGCAAGGAATAACTCCTGAGAAATGGGACATTATCCTTATTCAGATCATCAAACATAAACTTGCTTTTGGGTCTCTTCAATATGATCTACCATTAACCAGTCTAACCCATAATAATTGCCAATCTGTTCTATCACAAGACAGGATGTGTACTTCAAGTTTAGGTGAAAGGTACGAATAATGAAATAAAGAAATTAAATAAAGAAATAAAATAAAATCCACTGAAACATCTTAGCCGATTTATATGAGATTTTCAGTTGTTTTCTTTCTAGAGACAGAAGATAGAAGAAACAAAGAAGTGAAATCGGTTCTGTCCGGCGTATGCAACAGCGACATGCATGATGGCTACGTAGATGCATATGTAGCAAGTATATAGTTTTCGTGAACATATGGAGAGAGCGATTGTTGTACATATATGGAAATGGTTTGCTCAAGCATCCAACTTATCTGATTGTCTACATATATATGTCAAAGAGTAAGAAAAATGTTTCATGGTTTTAGAGTTACGCGAGACGTGAGTTGTGCATAGTTTGTGGTATGCAAAAACAACTAAAGGACCTACCGGTCGAGCCAATCAATTTTTTTCCATGGCGAGTCACCCAATAGGCGGAGACCGTCTAGGATTTTGGTATTATATTTTGGATGTGAGATTTATTTTGTACTCCGAGGAGCAGGAGAGAGAGAGAGAGAGAGAGAGAGAGAGAGAGAGAGAGAGAGAGAGAGAGAGAGAGAGGCCATACCACTAGTAGAACCCGAGCATGTTTGAGGCTGAACTCAGCCTCATTTTCTTGGCTAAAGTCAAGGAAAGAATCCAGCAGATCTCCACATCTTGGCAAGCTCGACTCTCTATCCCGTAGCCGCTGATGAATGAATTTATCACAGAGTGCATCAAGCCAACCATAAGCAGCCTTGGATTTCTTCCTTATTCCTTGAAGGTCCAGACCTTTAAACAAAGGAAAATAATCAGCAATATTAAACTGAACATCAATCTCCATGATAGTCTTCACTGCTTTCTGGAATCCTCGCACGTCTTCCGACTTGAAATCAGCCACGTTCACCGAATAGCAAGTGTTGGACATTTGATTCAAAGCTGCGGTAAAGACCAACTTGCCTATTTCCACAGCCTCTCCTCTCTGGCTCACACCGTTTACATGTTGCACCATTTCCTCCACCACCTTCTGGCGAAGATCCCGCAGGCTGTCCAGCTTTTGCGTGTTGGTTAAGTAGGTAGCCAACACCTTTCGCATGGCCTTCCATACATCCCCGACGGAAATCCACGCCATCGCGTGATCGGCGTGGTCTAGCTCGGCAATGGCGTCAGGAGTGGTTCTGCCGGAGAACGACTCGTCGTTCTTCTGCAGAATCTCCCTGGCCATATCCGGCACGGAAGCCACGACGTTGGTGACGCTTCCTAGCCTGATGGTCATGAGAGGGCCGTGTTTCTTCGCTAGCTTGGCAAATGCAGCGTGCGGTTTGGGCCCTATCTCCAAGAGGTTCCCCAAGAGAGGGAGGCCAATGGGACCTGGTGGGAGTTTTCTTCTGCGAAATAGCTCAAGGCCATGGATGAAAATCAAGAACAACAAGGAGGCATATAGGAAACCCAGAATCTCCATTGCTACTTGCTAGGATATGCTCAGGTTGTTGATTTTTACCTGATATCAACTTGTTTATATACATGTGGAGGAGTACCTTGGTGCATCTAAATAAAGCATTAGCTAATAAGGGTTGGTTCAGCAGTCCAGGATTTCGATCCAGGTTTTTCACCTGGGTTCGAATCCTGCCCGCCACACTTGTTGGTGACAAACTTACGTCATCGTCCTGCATGTGCTCCACACACGAGTCCTTGTGCGCTTCGGCCCGACGTAGGTGCGGGAATCGAGGGCTCAGATGTATGTGGCGGCCTTATAAGTTCCCGAGGCGCAATACTCCATACCGGTTGAATTAGAGCCTTACGGTTCGGACTCTCTGTAAAAAAAAAAAAATTCTAAATAAAGCATTTGTGCATGCATGTGGAGCCTACTTGACAAAAGGTAGAATTTTTTTTTTTTTTGAAACAGATAAGGACAATATACAAAAAGGGAAACAGAAAGTAAGCTAAGATGACAGCTCCGTCGTGAAAGCTTGATTAACCACAAACATGTCAAGCCATCACTTACCAAAAAGATAAACGTAAATACTGGTGTCTCGCTTGTGATCGACGAATGATACAAAGAGAAAAGAAAAAGTTGACTGCTTCTTGGGTTGCACTTCTCGTATAGGGAAAATTAGTTACTATTAAATATTTTTAATAGATATTATTTAGTGGCGTTAAAAAAGTGTTACTAAAAATTATCGTCAAAAGTATCAATAAAAAGCGACTAAAAAATAAAAAATATATTAATTATCATTATATAAGGGGTTGTAGTTAATTTCCAATAATCAGACAGCACTAAAAATCGGACAATGCAGTATCATTTATGATCGATCGAGTCGAAAAATATAATAACTTTCGTAATGATTGTCATAAAGATTGCATGGCAACGTCGTTATAACTATAGGGGAACCCACAATCACACACGACGGTTCAATTTTTTGTTTCCATTCAAAGAAGCTGTTTTCTCGGGATATATACACATTTTTTATGCTTCATTTTTGCTTTTTAACTGCACTAGAAAAAACATGATGGAGTGCACAAAATCAAGGGTTTATGTTCTTAATTGACAGCGGACAATTTTGAAGTCAGCATTGCAAAAGTTTTGTTCACTTTTATAAAGTGATGTTCTTTAGGGTGGCGGAGACCATCTTTCGGGATGGTCAACTTGTCGTTGCAATTAGAAATTAATAATTTACTAGTAGAGCCAACCACTGTCTAAAGCAGGAAATGTCATATTAGGACTTCACTGTTCTACTTGAACTTGTAAGTGTCGCTAAAGTGATGAATTTATAAGTGCTATCTTTCAACAACTCGAATGGCGGTTAAAATTGCCTTCTTAATTTGATGTCTTCTGATCTCCCCCTCAGCAGTTTCCAATGGACTTCGGTAGATTGGCACTTTATTTCCTCTCATCTAGATCGTTCCTGCTGGTAGAATATGAGACTTTTTTTGTTCAGGGTCACTAAGAATGATAATAGTTTTATTTCTTGTCCATTTTCAGAGAGTGGTTTGGTTTGGTTTCTTGTTCTTCTTTGGTGGCTTTGAGTCTATTAGGTAAATCAAGAAGCCATAGTATCAGTGAAGGATCCTGAACGTTTAATCAGAGGATTAAAAAGTAATAAAAATAATTTACAATAGCATAAAAGATTTTGAAAAGAGCCAAAAATATTAAATTTATTAGTAGTTCATCAAGGTTTTACAAAATAGGGAAACATAAAAGAAGTAGCTTTTCTGATACGTACAAATCGATCGTCAAGACTAAAGACTAGGGAAAAAGAATTAATTTAAAGTAAAAAAAAAAAACTAATCTTGATCTATTCGTACTTCTTTGTAATCTGAAGATTTAGAATTTAAAATTTGAAAGAATGAAGATGGAAGAAGGGAAAGACAAACACAAAAACTACAACGCCCCATGGCACACACAAAAAAAATCGTTATATATTAACGTTACAATAGACTTTTTCGTAGATATTTTAAATATTATTAATCATTATTTATAAAACCAAAAACAAAAATTCCCAAAATTTGGGAGGCCACATTGGTCCACCCATGCATAGTACTTTGTGTCATAATCCTTTCGTATTAGAAACCAGGCGTTAATAAACAAGTAATGCGACTTGCAAATTAATATTCTCCAATTAATTACGATCATTGGATGTATAATTCAGCAGCTAAGTGCTGACCAAGCCACTAGTAGTATTAAAGATTTCCTACCTGTTTTTTTCTTATATTTATTTTTTCGTAACGTCAACCTTCTGCAAGTGCATAGGAGCATTCATTCAAACTCTGTTCAATATTCTATATACCAGGCAATTCTGTGATGATGGTGGCATTTGTCTATTAATTCTTGTTAATGGATTGAAAATCATTTGGCCAGTAATAGGTAGCTTGGCGAACCTGTCCATGTTTTTTGTTACTATATTTTACTAAATTGATAGCGACTTTTTTTTCTTTTTTCTGACGGACTGAACTGATTTGTTTCTAATTAAGGAAAGTTTTTTTTTTTTGGTTAATAATTAACAAAACTTGACCTTCATTTATTGCAATGGATATATTAGAAGGATATTGGTGTTTTTTTTTTTTTTACCTTCATTAAAAAGTGTGAAAATTACAAGTTGTCTTGGCAATAGACAGTTTCATACAGTATTATACAAGTATAGTGAACAACGAGAAGAGTTCTGTCGTGGCAAGTGATGGATATTGTTGAAACAGCAGTAAGAAGAGCATGCACTGTAATCTACACATTGGGGGAAGGATACGCTTGCTCTTCTTGTACCACAAGCCAAGGAAGTAAATAATCGCAAACAAAAGGTAACCCGTTAACAGGGTGCCCACGGGTGTCCCTTCAACAATTGTTGATCGTAGAATTTTCTCAAGCCAAGAATACAAGAGAAAAAGAAAGAAAAAAAAAAAAACCTTAACAACCCCTTGTTGTTTGCCGCTTTAAGATTTTTATCGATAAAGATCAGGCACTCCTCGATGAGTTGCCTTTGTGATAACAATAGACGCATATCTTTTGTTGCTAAATTTTCTCTAGCGACACATACAATTCATTGTGCCGTCCATGATCCTCATCGGACGGGAGGATGAATTGCCCACATGGGCCCGAGCCCAGAGGCCGGCGGCCAGCATGTAGATGGATATAGTAGAGTAGTAGATAGCAGGTTCCAAAGTCCGACCTGCTTCGATCTAGTGGCGACCCGTCACGTGAGTGAGTACTGTTTGTTGTGTGGGGCCCATCCGATTCCGAATTTTATGGCCTGATTTATTTTTAAGTTACCTCATTTGTTTTGAATGATCCAAGGGGGTCATGGGGCGATCAGGCCAAAATCGTTTCTCTCTCGAACGGAGTTCAAATAAATTTGAGCCTTGGTTTTATACACTTAATCCGCTCATCAAGAAGTTGACTATGAGTTTTGGAACGAGCGAGCTCAAGCACATTGATTCGTTTTGCAATTCCACTGTAAACGAGCCATTCAAGTTCTATCCGGAACTTTTGGTATCACACAGAAACTTACCTACTCTAGAAATAAATACTTGATAATTTTTTTCTTTTGCCACACTATAAATGATTCTCTCATCACAAAATATATGACTCATCGATGAAATCGAATCCGTTATCTCACACATATCTCACCTCCGGAGAATGAAGCCCGCCATGTCGAAATAGACAGTCTTCAACACACTTTGGAGCTTTTACTTGATTTTCACTATTTTTGTGTCTTACTCTTTTACGGACTTCTAAGCCAAAAATTCAATTTCCAAAATAAAATGGCACAGTTAAAAATTGTGAATTTAATCGTTCAAAATACTTGGATCCAAGTCTGCAGCACCTATTCATTAGCCATTTTTGAGAAAACTACGAATAAGGAACCTCAGCTAAGAACAAACTAAATCTAATTCTGAAAATGATTCTAATCGCAAATCCAAAAAACCAATTCCAAACTCAGTGATGTCCTTTCCCCCCCCTGACCAAAAAGTGGTCGCCAATTAGTCTGACAAAGACGACTCAGAACCGAACCACCCAAAACCTCATCTCTGTGTTGTGCATTCCCCCAGCTTGGGTCAGCAGTGTCTGCACAGCAAAAGCTCAAAAATCCAGATTGCAGGATGCGATTATGCTCAGCGCAGCCCCTTTTGTGGCCCTCTCTTTATACTACCAACAAGTCATGGGTCAAGCCTTTTTTTCCTTTCTATTGTACCATATTTTTTTATTACACCATTCATAGTCGTTCTTCTCGAATTTTCTCTCTAATGGGTGTAATAACATCACTTACTATTCAATAGAGAGTGGTCGACCCACCAACTTGACCGCGTTCAAATTAAGCCAGATACTGTTTAATATAAGAGTAAAAAGTCTCTGTCCCATACCAATCACAATGGAGTTGAAATAATCCTGTACTTGCTATTTTCTAGGCTTTATGAACTGGATATGGATCCTCCACTGTAACCATGATTACAGCAAGAGATCCAAATCCTTGTGAACTTGTCGCGCCTTCAATGACAAAACGAAAAACTAATTCCGATAGGTTCACACCGCACTCTGTGGGGAGACAAGGCATATATTTTATCGGCGGTGGACACCAAAATTCCATTTATTCAGCAAGCATGGTCATGGTTGCATGACCAGAAACTTATCAGTCTACAGTATACTTCTCTCCAGCTACATCATCGCACTAATGCTTTAACGACCTGAAAGCTAATTATTAAAGTGATCCAGCATATGGAGAAATGTGAAGAGGAAAAGGGCCATTACATTATCATTCAGCCATTATATATATATATATATATATATATATATATATGAGCTGATCCATTGATAGCGCTAGCAAAATGGAGTATTTGCTAGCGCGATCTGGGCCGTCCATCCTGAAAGATGGACGGTCCAGATCGCGCCTTTTTCGAAAACTGTCAGTCGTCCGCGACACTATGCCGCGGACGGATTTTTTTACCTTTTTGCCCCTCCACCCGTCCGCTACATTGTATCGCGGACGGTCCAAATCTTCTTTTACGTTTTTTAATGTTCGTCCGCTACATAATGTAGCGGACGTTTTTCAAAATACCGTCCGCTACATTATGTAGCGGACTATTTTACTTTCGAAAAGAGACATCTGTGTTGTCAGCTCTGAAAAAAAGACAACCAACTTTTATTTTCTCTTTCCCCCTCATCTCTCATCTTCTCTCTTCTGGATGAGCTCCTTCAAGACGGTGGTTCCTTCGGGGTAGTTGGACAGCACCTCCCGTGTCCGGCGATCAAGGACACAACGATCTTTCCCCCTCATCTCTCATCTTCTCTCTCTCCCTTGTGAGCGTGCGAGTGGCAATCGAGGCCACAACCATTTGAAAACTCTTCCTTCTCTTTCTATCTTGCCGCTTCAAATAGTTATGATGTGCTTTGATCTGGTTGTCATGGGTTTGAGAAATTAAGTTTTTTTTTTAAATCTTTTCGTTTTTGATAAAGGGTGATAGAAATGGAGGAGGTTGAAGACCCTAGAACAAAATGGCAATCTGTTGCCAGCCAATTTCTTGAATGGTTCCAGCCTGCAGGTGGATGTGTTAATTGAGTGTGCTCGTTTTGGAGTCTTTTTTACCAATGGCAATCTGTTGCCAACGAACTTCATGAAGATTTGTTCATCAGGATCAAAGTAAGAAGAGAGAAAAAGAAGAAGTCAGAATGAGAAAAGGGAGGGAAAAGAGAAGACTAGTCCGCTACATTATGTAGCGGACTAGTCTTCTCTTTTCCCTCCCTTGCGGACACATTAATGACACAGAAAAGTCATACCACACATGTGTGGGCCTGTCATTCGTCCGCGATACTATGTCGCGGACGGCATGGAGGGGCAAAAAGGTAAAAAATGTCGTCCGCGATATTGTGTCGCGGACTACTTTTTTTTGACATGCGTCAGGGCCTGTCAGTCGTCCGCGATACAATGTAGCGGACGGGTGGAGGGGCAAAAAGGTAAAAAAATTCGTCCGCGACATAGTGTCGCGGACGACTGACAGTTTTTGAAAAAGGCGCGATCTGGACCGTCCATCTTTCAGGATGGACGGCCCAGATCGCGCTAGCAAATACTCCATTTTGCTAGCGCTATCAATGGATCAACTCCCTATATATATATATATATATATATATATATATATATATATATATATATATATATATATATATAAAGAATAGCCCACTTGATTAGAATCCGACACCTTTTAGGGAAACAGAATTCAATCTCACACATGTTGGTCGGTGGTAGGCGATGGTACGAACAGCTGACTCCACTATTTATCCTCTGTCCAATGCATGAGCATTTATGTGCAGTTCCTCATAGGATAAAAATGAAGTAAACAAGCAGATGAATTTCATAGTAGCTTTTCGTACATTTTCAGAGCATTTAGACAGCTGTTTTATTTATATAATAATAATAATAATATATACGATATATGATATGGTGAGACTGTTCATAAAGCACCTAAACATTCAGCATGTTCAGTATATCAAGAAGACAACCACCAAAACTAGTCTGGCGAGCATGTTGAGCGTGGATTTGGACAAATATGAGCATGTTATAGTTCAGAACTTTGATAAGAACGGTCGGCAAAATAATACCATACTACAAAGATTGCGTGTAAAACTAGCAAATGCTTCGCTGATGCCCAAACTTCGCGTAAAGACTACTACTACCTAATCCGACTGCAGCCAACAAAACCGACTCTCCTGTCTATTTTGACAATTAGAAGCACGTTATACTTTCAATAAAGGTTGAAACACCAGTTAATGATGGCTCGAAGAAAACAAATACGATGGTCCCAAGCCTAATTATTAGTTAATGTTAGCCGACTATGCTACTTCATTCTTTGTACTTTACATGACCGCAGAGCAAGTGGGCTCGACGCCAGTGACACGTCCGGGATTTATGAATAATGCGACCAAAATCTAGGCTCAATGCAAAAATATCTTTAACTTCAAGGTGGCAAGTAGGAATGGAAATGAATTGGATTGGCCCAGGTTCTGGTTAAACTGAACCCACCCCAACCCACGTCAGGGTTCAACTTACGCCAACCAAACCCATTCCAAAACAAATTTGGAGCACCCCCCCCCCCCCCCACCCCCCAAAAACAACAACACCCCCCTTTCTCTCTCTTTCCTCCTTCAAAATAATCAATCCAAATAAGTTAGCCAACAAGGGGATGGACCCAAAAAGAACCCCAAACGAGATATGAAACTATGCCATAATGGATAATATCGATGGTTCATATATACTGTATTTCTTAAGACTTTTGTATATATTACTCAAAGAGACTAGGCCGGGCCAGTAACAGGCTGAAATATATAGTATTCTGAACCCGCTCCGGATTCTATCCGGGTCAGTTTTCAAATTAAAACCGCCCTAAAACCCCGTCAAATTCAATATGGCCCACCTTATTCAGCTCCGGGTTGATTGGGGCTCCTCCATTTGTTACAGGTCAAATTGCCATCCCTAGTGGCAAAGCTTAAAAGATCACAAATTTTGAATGTTTTCCTGGAGAAATAATGAGATTTTGTAGTAAAAGAAAAAACCCGAAACACAAGCACACACCCAAAAAAAATATACACCATAGCCAACATGTGGCTTGGATCAGTTACAGATACTTGGATTTGGATGTTTGTTATAATGCCAGACTTGTTATTTGTGTCCCAAATATAAACTCCGGATGATGTGATGCTTTCTAGTTTTATACATTTTGAACTTAACATCGGTTCCCATATTATATAAATGCTATGGCTCGCGATGAACCATATTACTGAAGATGCACCTTTTGGAAAGAGAGATTTGGAAAAACATTGTTACTCTTTCTTGACACCAGCGGCCACAATGCAGATTGTTAATTATTGGATGGACAGGATAAAAATATACGGTATAACTAAGTACACATTAATTGTACAAACATACAAGCAAGTGATATGATCTTCAAACCTTGCTGGTCACGAAATCTGCATTGCTTGCTTCCCATATGGTGGTGCCATCACATGTGCAGAGCTTTTTGTAGTTTTCACCAACTCCAGCACTTCTAGCTATCACAGCAGCAGCTAGACCCGGGTCTGATTTATCTTCAGTTCCATACACCACTACTGCCCGTCCGATGAGATCAGCAATTCTCAGCTTCCGCTTCACGCCTGAGAAGAAGGCCTCCCCATTCTCATCAGCATGCAATGTTCCCAGGTCACCAAGCGGCTGGAAAAAAATAACAAGGGAGATAAGTTTTAGTACCAATGGCATCAACTACCTAAAATGTTCCACCAGAAGCTGTACGACCGATCATTACTACCATGCAGAAAAAGACTCACTGAATTAGATGAAAAAAATAATCAAATTACAACGAAATGCCAAATAGTTGAGTTCACATTGGTACTCACAACTGTCAAGAACCGAAAGGTTTAATTTCATGTCTAATTGGAAGATAGAAAAAGCTATAGTATGCTGGGACGGCAATAACCAGCAGAAGTAGATGACTTGGCGAATCTGTCCCCTATGACACCGCAGGATTTGGTGATACCTTAGACAAAATAAGGTGGGTTTGACAAGCAAACCTGAGTTTGACTTTTTTCTTCGACCAGCTCTTGGCGAAGTAACTTAACAGATTGCATAGCTGATGCGATGGAGCTATTTCAGCGTCCATGACCAAGCTCACTCTCCTCCATTTCTTTTGATCTCAAGACCAGCTCTTGGCGAGGTAACTTAACAGATTGCATAGCTGATGCGCGATGGAGCTATTTCAGCGTCCATGACCAAGCTCACTCTCTTCCATTTCTTTTGATCTCGAAATGGAGGAGAGCGAGCTTTAAATAGTGAATATGCTTCACATGGAGAAGAGTAAGCTTTGTTAGAAGCATGAGATCATCTCGTGCTTCTATCCACTTTTAGTCAAAAGCTTTGTTAGAAGCATGATGCTTCTATCCACTTTTAGTCTCTCTTTTTTATCAATTAAAAACTTACGAATTCAAAGTTAAGTTCCTACCTCAAGGTGTGCAAGATCTATCTTTAGTGCAAGATCTATCAATGCCACATATAATTAATCAGGTTGTGTCAGGATGCAGAAGTTCTGCGCACTAGCGGACAGAAAAAGTTGGGGTGAACTGAACTCGTCTCTGGTTGGGCATTATTCTGTGTCATTGCAATCTCGGAGATGGAAAGGATTTCTGATGTAAGACAGCAAGCAACCTTCCCAAAGCTTAAGCTATCAAGAATGATGCAAGCAATCCTTACGAGATATATGTACGGCAGCAGGCAACTCTCCGAAAGCTTAAGCTATTAAGTATGATGCAAGCAAACCTTATGAGACATAACCTAGGTAGGCACCATGCCCGGGCCGGTCCAGACTCCAGATGCGGTGGCCGTGTCGTGCTCTAAAATTAGTTTCAAGACAACAAATTAAGGGATAGAGTGACTGAACCCTACAGGCCAGAAAGAACTGTTTCAAAACAAACTTCATCAATGCTAGAGTGGTGAAACTGCAAGATTGGTGGGACAAACCTCTTTCTCAGTACTTCCATTAGTTGGATTGAACACTTTCCCAGTGCTAGCCGCACCTTTTGTCAGGTCTCCAAATTCATTAATTGACCACCCATGTTTTCCAGGTGACAGACCGTTGAAATTGGCTTCAATTCTGGCCAGTTCCATATTCACTTGGGCCAAGCGAACCACGCCAAAAATATCTGGACCTTTAAATTCAGAAACAGCAGCAGAAACCAGGAAATCTGCAAATAAAGAGCAAGGGTCATAATTCCTTAGACTGAGCTGCAGAGATGAAACAGTGATGATAATCAAGTGTTCCCTTCTCCAAGTTTGTCACCATGCAGAGATCATTGATGTGAGGGTAGAAAAGGTAAAATATACGGTTCCTCATCATTTCCCTCATATTTAAAATAGAGCTTGTTTAAGAACAAGCGGAGATTGGTTCTCCAGAGCAGGAAGCTGCGAATTTTTCTCCTTATTCCTTTTTAAACCCCCCCCCCCCCCCCCCCGGGCACACCCCCACAAAATAAATAAATAAATAAAAACCCTTTCTCCTTTTGACACATGACAAAGAACTGAGAAAGAAATTTGTTGAACAACAGATATTGGGGAGTTTTTTACACTTAAATCTTTAGAGGGTCTTTCTCTTATCCAGCTACATTAACCACCAATGTTTGAGACAGCTTCCTGTGATGACAATGATCATTAAGAACATTGTTTGAGATGCTTCAAGCTAACAAAAAAAACTGAAAATTTTAACTCAAAAAGTCTCTACTTTCTCTTTCTTATTAGATATATTCTCTGAGAAAGCGTAGTTAACTAAGGTAATCCATCGGACTTATTTCAAACTTCTTCGGCTCCTTCCACTAGCTAAAAAAATGAGGGACAGTTAACCATTCGCCACTGTGTGCCAAAATATCTGGACCCATTCATATGGTACAAAGGGCTGCAGGAAAAACAGCCCCCTATACAGTGCGTGTGGATAAGGTAGATCAGGCAATCTAGGAACATCAAATTCTTCATACCTCAGTCTAAGAAGGTGCAAACAAAGAAAAATAGACACTGGAAGCACGCGAAAGGACGTAGAGTGTCATTGAGTTGACTAACAGTCTGGATGTTAAGGATATTGTCAAGTAATTTAATGATCTAAAATTTGCCAAAGATAAATGGAAAGGTAAACAGTAGAATATCGGTAATTGAATTAGAAACTTAGGCATGTACATATTCAAATCAACGGTCTCAGGACTAAAAACGGCAATGGCCTATCGTTCTCCTTCTCTTGTCATTGGTTTGCATTGCATTTTTCTGTTTCTTTATATGAATGTTTTACCATGTAATTCCTCTAGCAATCAGACTAGAGAATGAAGTAAAAAAGGGTAGGTCCACAGCTTGAGGGTTTGTTGAGGGTTAATGTGCGCAGCCTTTCCCTCACTTGCATGAAGAGGCTGTTTCCAAGTATGGAACCACGACCAGCAGGCCACCATGGTGCAACATTGTATGTTCTCAAGAAAAATTAAAAACACAACCCTATGTCGATGGCTCTTTTAACATACCTAATAAATAGTATTTTTTTTTCATTTCCTTCCACAATTTTCACATCTCCAAGAGCTATTTTTAGCAGCAAACAAAGTCGAAATTTGATTATTTTACTTGTTGAACATTTTGATCTTTCAATTCCATCAGAGCAAGGGTCAATTAGCATACTTCGGAATGGAAGTAGCCCCTCCTTTTACATATGCGGTCTTACGTGAGAATATAAACAGTTCAAAAGAAGAGGTAACTTTGTTGAGTTCCAATCTTAAGGCTCCTGCTTAGTTCCTCTATGATTTTCTGTCCTAGTGTGAGAAACCAACCGTGCAGAAATTCACATAGAAGCCTTGACCCTCTTCGCAGCTTCTGAAACACCTTAAAAAATTATGCCATTACCAATTCAAGACCTAAACTGAAGCCCATTAACTCCCCAACAAATAAAGATGCAGCCAAATCTAATATGTATGATCGAGGAAAATATTGATAACTAACCTTCGGGGACCCCTTGGCCAATTAGTCGGGTGCTTCTACCCGTCTTTTCCAAAGCTTCCGTCATGGTCTTCACAGGTGAAGATCCTAGAACTCTAACCACTTGATTGCTCAAGTCCACTTCCACACTCTTAACTCCTAAATCAATTTTACCAAAGCGAAAAGTTAACCTTCCATATATGAAATTCAAGCAAAAGAATAAACACAATTATAGACAAGCATATATCCCACTCATTTAGGCTTTAAGAACCCACCATGAACAGTCTCCAAATTATTCTTGACGGCCTTGACACAACCATCACAGTGCATATCTACCATGAACTCAGTCTGTCACAACAAAATTAAGACCATAAATCTCAGATACAGCATAATCACTCGGTTCAAACTAATTCACGTCAATAGTCAATCTAATAATCAATCAAACATAGGTCATCACTCTCACCCAGAATATGGGGATTATGAACCAGTAGCTACTTCATAGGTAAGCTGCCCGAGGTCGGCCCCCAAAGCAAGATAGTTAGGACTAGTTTTAATGAAACCAATATACCACCTAGGATTTCCAATATTACATTGTTCGGGACACCTGCCTATGGCAACTTATCAATCAATACATTTGCTATTGCCAAACAGTAGAATTGCTATTCCCAAATATACATGTGACATACTATCAATCAACACTGGAACATATATGATTAAATACCATAACCCTGGCGTTTCACCTATCTTTCATTAAAATCCTGGAGCTTAAAACTTACATTAATGTCAGCGTTATGCAAAAACACCTAGCCTAGTACCCTTGCAATGTGCCAAATAAAACACGAACGGGCATGAACGATTCTGGTGAGATGCACAGCGGCTATCGCGTCAGTAGGCAGACTAAAGGTAACAATGACATAAGATAGGACGGGCATGGCTAAATGCCCTCTCATGTCACGGGTATGTCCATATGACCCAGCACTCTAAAGATACCAATGAGCGTTACCGGCCTCACTCATGTAGCCTGTGTTGGGGTGTCCTGAGTGGGTGAACAAGACGTCCATCAAACACCCTAGCATGCATTTTTTAAGTGCGCCAGGGGTCTAGAATTTATGGTCAAACTAAGTTGTCCCAGTTTCTTCTGTGTCAATCTTTCTTTCGGACTAAAAAGCTCCAAGCAAGAATAAAGGTCTAGTGAACTCACTCCATTCTCTTTATCTTGCACTCCCTTGTCTCGCTTTACTGGAGCTTTTGACCTCCGCTGCTTTCGCTAGAGCTACTCCATACTCTATCTTTGTTGTGCTCGTAGATCCTATTCTTCTTTTTTTGCTTCAACAATCCTAATGGAAGTCGTAGTATCTGTTTTCCTTTCGTTGCTAAGCAATGACAAGTATGTGAAGCATATCTGCCTCATCAATTTCTTTACATTTGTCATCCAGGCGGGGACAATCTTGTGAAAAGTGAAGCATATTCCCGCCCCCTCCTCCTCCCTCCCTTCCAGATAGAGAAAAAAAAAACTGACCCAATAGACCTTCGCATTCCTTCTATTCCAATCCTATTCCAATTGCGGGATAGACAGCTAACAGCTTAATACCAATCCAATCTACTCGAAAATCCATTTTTTCTCAGAAATACGTTTAGGAGAATCGAAGTGCTACACTGCATTCATATCTCTAGACGCAATTAGAATTTGAAGATAACCATCATCATCTGGTTGTCCCTGGTCACACCACGTCAAGTGTGCACAGAATGACGCACCAGACCCCCAAGTCCCTCATATTCCACCACGCCGTTATCGGTGCAGGTCCATTATCTAGATGGCCATGTGTCATCGACCCAATGGTCTAGAAACAACTCCACACTACATCGATGAGCAACTACTGATCAAAATCAAAAATTTAAACAGATCAGCTTATTTTACACCATCAAACCAGCTGCGAAACACAAAGGAAACGTAACTAGACTTACCAGTAGTTCGGGCAGCAAAGCGTCATCCTGCCAATCAAAATCGCAAAATAATCATAAGTAAAATTCAAACGAGAAGAAATTGAAAGCATATCATTTACTCACTCTGTCCTATTAGATGTTTCGCATTTGACATTTTGCGAATTTCCATAACAAATTTGGTAAATGCAAATGTTGACTTTATTGGAGGAAATCACTCGTGTTCGCACCATGATTTGGTCAATCTGCTTAATTTCATCTTCCTACGTTTATTTCCACGATTGTAAATTTGACTTACTCTTTTGCAGCTAGGATAGCTTAATTTTAGGAACCATGTACTACTATATTTGTAACCTATTCCAGCATCAATGAAATCAAGGCAGAGAAGAACTTCTCTCTTCAGACTTCACTTATTACTTTTTGCTTTTGCACGGTGGTACTAAATCATCCTAAATATTTGCAAAAGGTTAGAACAAAACTTGGAGACGCTATTAATCAAAAACAGGATTCGAACCTGTGGAGATGGGTTGCGATGAGCTGGCGCGGCGTCCATGTGAAGAGCCGACTTGACAGAGCCCAAACGGTCCGGCCTGAGGAGCGAATTCGATTGGAGAGACGAAAGTGTAAGGGTTTTGACGAGATTTGAGGGCGGGGGAGATGGAGAGGGAGGTGAAGAGAGAGAAGAGGCGGCGAAGGCGGCTGCCGGTAGAGCTGCGGCGGCTATGGCGGTGGTCGTCGTCACCACTGACCTCACAAATGCCATGTTCGATGTTCTTTTTATTCCTCAGGTGCGCTTATGCACCCTTCAAACTTCATGTTCAGTCGTATTACTTCTGTTGGGCTTTGGCCCAAGTCATGTCTTGGGCTTCGTAGCATGGATTTCAAGAATTGAGCCTTCATTCCTTAATTAGCTTTATTCTTACCAATGGACGTTCCAAATCTGGCCCATTGGGCTATAGTTTGTTAATAGGACGTTCGGAATCACCAAATAAAAAACAATAAAAGGCGACAAAGACATTGTTCGCCGCAATCTCTCACTTTTTTTTTGTTACATGGTGAGGGGTATCTTCATAATACTTTTTAGCGCCAATCGACAGGAAGTCTTGTTCCAAAACGAGCTTAAGTGTGCACTCCCCACATCGGCTTGGTACATTCAGATGAGTATTTTTCCTCAAGTGCTGCTGCTTTCAAGATTTGCAGCCAGGAAGTCATGGACGAGAGCAAACCTTCTTGATTACCAGGCCAACCTCTTAGGTTCTCCTATGCATTTTCCATTCAAACTAAATTTTTGGCTACGTAGTGAAGTCTGAGGAACGAGGCACTTTAGCGACACGTGACTTTCTGCGACACAAACTATTGTGTGCTGCCTTAACTTTTTAGCAAGGTAACGTTAGAAGTCGTCTGCAGGGTATTATAAAAATGGGAACAAATGTCACTCACCAAGGTTGCAAAGCCTTTGCTAGGTGCTGTCATACATTTGATTTGATCATCTCTATTGTTGTTGGGTCAGAGCATTCTTATAGTGAAGTCGTTCTTCAACTTTTAAATGTTGCCTACCATCATTCCCAACACGTGCCCTCCTCAACTTATGAGATGGAACCTTCTCATTCTTTAGCATGTCTTTTTTTTAATTTCCGTTTGTTTCCCTAAAGTGATCCATTTTCTTGATGATTAATATTCAGTGGTTAAGTTCAAAATTAGCACTGAATATTAAAGAAGAGACATATTAATCAAGAGTCACTGAATATTAAAGAAGAGACATATTAAACAAGTCCAAGTTTTACATTGTCCCTATTCCTTCTTTGTTGTCATTTCTTCCTCCATAAATTGCTAGTACTAGCTTTTAATTCAAGCAATGAATAATACACATATAGGAGATATAGCTAGCATATCACTCAAGATCAAGGAAATTATACATATGATTGTTGCTTGTAGTGCAAAAAAAATTATGATAGCAACACACTTCTCTGTCTTTTTGCTGTGTAATGTGAGGTTTAAAATTGACAGCGATTGTAAATATCGAAGATAATGCTTTATCAACAGAAGTTACAAATAAGAATAAGTAAAATCAAAATTTCACATCATTTTTTAATATTTTTTCTCATATTTCATTAGAGACTTTCTAAATAAAAGAAATGACTAATAACGTAGGCGGAATACAAGTTGCCACTTATGAAACAATAGGGGAAATACTAACAAATAAGGAATACAATGAATGCGAATTATTGATTTAGCTTACCTAGATATAGCTTTTTCTAGGTATTGATTAGCATGCCTTTATGTCCTATACTCCCAATGCATAGGTGTGTCCAAATAGTCGTCTTTATCTAATTTTCCTGAGTGACCAAAAAAAAATAGATGAACACCTTTGTACAGAATTGCCACATTTTAAAATTCAAAATTAGCAGTGAATATTGGAGATGAGACGTGTCAATCAAGATTAATGAAGTTACACGTAAGAACAAGTTAAGCCAAAGTTTCACATTGTCCCTATTCCTTATTTGCTGTCATTTATTTGTCTATAAATTGCTAGTCATAATAGCTTTTGATTCAAGCTACGAGTAATACACATATAGGTGACCTAGCGTATCACTCAAGATCAAGGAAATTATACGTATGATCATAAAAAGTGCTAATATCAACAAACTTCTTTGTCTTTTTGATCAAATGTGAGGTTTGAAATATATAGCGATAATGAACATCAGAGATAATGCATTATTATCGGAAGTTACAGATAAGAATAAGTTAAGGTAAAATTTCATCTCATTTTTATCGCAAGTAAAATTTCATTTCATTTCTACCGCTATTTGTTGTCATATTTTAGAAATTATGTCAGATTACTAGCGATACAGAGGTTTAGGGTTGGTTTGACAAAAAAAAATTGGTTTTCAGTTTTTAAAGAGCAACTTAATTTTATTTTTTTATAAAAACAAGTGGGTGTTTGATAATCCTTGTTTTTTTTTAGTTTTTTTTTTTTTGTGTTTGGTAACCCTTTTATTTTGACTTTTTTTTTGGGTGGCGGTGGTGGGACGTAGCGGTGGTCGACGGCAGTGGTGGCCGGCGGTGGCTGGTGGCTGCCGACGGTCGGAAGTGGCTGCATGCAGTCGTCGGCGGTGGTCCCCTGCTGCCCAGGTGGCTGCCGGCGGCCGGAGGTGTCTGACGGCAATCACCGGCGGTGGTCGCCGGCGGCCAGAGGTGGCTGCCAACAGTCGCCGGCGGTGGTGGCTGCCGGTGGTCGCCGGCTGCCGGAGGTGGCTGCCGGCGGCCAGAAGTGGCTGCCGGCGGCTAGGGGTGGTTGCCGGCAGCCAGAGGTGGCTGCCGGCAGTCGCCAGCGGCCGGAGGTGGCTGTCGGCAGCCGGTGGTGGTCGCCTGAGTCGGCGGCCGGCGGTGGTCGCCTGAGGTGGCTGCCAGCGGTGGGAGGGTGGTGGTGGTGGTGGTCTAAAAAAAAAACCAGTTTTTGAAGGTTTTTTTTTACTCTTCAGTTTAAAAACTGATTTTTTAAATTGGAGAAGGAAAAAAAAATGGTTACCAAACGCACTTTTTTTTTCAATTTTCAAAACTGAAAAAAAAAAGGAAAAAAAATCGCGTCAAACGTGGCCTTAGTTCATGAAAATATTGATTTCTTTTTGTATCCTATTGTGATTATATATATATATATATAGGGGGCCGATCCACACCCACCGGTGGAGAAATAACAATTTCTCCACCGAACCGCGGGTAAGAGCAGCGGTTGGGAAAAAGTTGCACTGACACTGCATTAATGGCAAAAAAGGCATGAGAAAATGGCGAGAAAATGGGGAAAAGGAGAAAAAGGACACCAACCGCATGAAGAAGCAGCGGTTGGCATTAATACCCTGCCACGTGGCGTCCCCCACCCCTGCCACGTGGCCCAACCCCATGGGCCCTGCCACGTGGCGTCCCCCCACCCATGCCACGTGCCCCAACCGCGGGTTGTATACGCGGTTGGGGCGATTGCCCCTACCACGTGGCGTCCCCCACCCATGCCACGTGGCCCAACCGCGGGTTGTATACGCGGTTGGGGCGATGGCCCCTGCCACGTGGCGTCCCCCACCCCTGCCACGTGGCCCAACCGCTTATACAACCCGCGGTTGGGCCACGTGGCGGCCCCTCCCCTTGCCACGTGGCCCAACCGCATAAACAACCCGCGGTTGGGGGCGATGGCCCTGCCACGTGGCGCCCCCGGGTGATGCCCCCCTCCCCCATGATGCCCCACGTGTTGTCCTTCTGCCAAATTTTTTTTTTGCCGCAGCCTTTGACCGCTCAATCACGGGTTTTTTTTCTGTCTTTTTTCTTCTCACTTTTCTCTCTTTATAATCCCCTCCCCCGAACACTTCTTCTGCACTCTATCATCTTTACCAACTTCCTTCGTACTTCATATCTCACCTACATAATCTCCACAACAATACAAACCAAAAATTTTTACGCTAGAAGATCGGTGGATAACCGCTAGAAGATCGGTAGATTTTTCTTTAAATACATCAAGTCACAACAAGTAAGTATTTTGAATTTCCTTATAATTCAATGTTAGGTTTATACAAATCAGCGTATTACATTTATAGATTCCAAAATAGCAATTTTTTAGGGCGTCAAATATAGACAGTTTTTCACGAATTTATAAAAAATAGCTAGAGCTAGATTTTGGCAAAATGCAAAAAAGAGACCCTAGTTATTCTTAAAGGATCTGTCTCAGGTAAAAATTTCAGATTTTTCCAAAAACTGGAAAGGGGTTAACTGATACGGGGAACCTTGTAATTCTGCAGTGTATTTTAAAATATCAAGCTAGCGCGATTTCGCGCGAAAATTTTATGAGAACCCTAGAATGTTGGGAAGTTCCATTCCCCAGGAATTCGGGCCATTCCGAAGCCGTTACCTATTTTTTTGACCGAATGGCCCTTTAAGCGCTTGATCCGGAACCGGTTCGGGATTTTTGGGTGAAACCTCCGTAAAATACCTTTTAGGTCAAGAATGAATTCAGGGAGCCTAAAATAGCATTTCGAAGCACTTTTGATATTTTTCGATGCCAAGGGCATTTCGGTAATTCGTCGCCCCGAGAGGGGTATTTCGGTAATTTTACAGTGCTAAGTTTTTCGACGGACTTTTTAGTCCAGAAATGTAATTACAAAACTGAAATGTTGTTTTGAAGCTGATTTGGCGCGCGTAGGGGAGATAATGAATCCCCGGGGGCATTTCGATAATTTGTCGCTCAGCGAGGGTATTTTGATAACTGAACGTTGTAACACAACTGGAGGAAATAATTTTCAACACTATGTGTATTCCTAGGGTGTAACACTATGACTATGTGTGTTTAATGTGAATACGAAACGTAATTGTCGCTAAAGGTGAAAACTTAATTAGACAGTTTTTTCACAAATTTATAAAAAATAGCTAGAGCGTGATTTTGCCAAAGTACAAAACAGAGACCCTAGGTATTTTCAAAAGATCTGTATCAGGTAAAAATTTCAGATTTTTCCAAAGACTGTAAAGGGGCTAGCTGATATGGGGAACCGTGTAACTTCGCAGTATAATTTAAAATACCAAGCTAGCGCGATTTCGTGCAAAACTTTTATGAGAACCCTAGGATGTTGGGAAGTTCCATTCCCCAGGAATTCGCGCCATTCCGAAGCCGTTAGCTATTTTTTTGGCCGAACGGGCCTTTAAGCGCTCGATCCGGACACCGGTTCGCGATTTTTGCGCGAAAGATCCGTAAAATACTTTTTAGATCAAGAATTAACTCAGGAGGCGTAAAATAGCATTTTAAGGCTATTTGATATTTTTCCTGATGCCAGGGGCATTTTGGTAATTTGCCACCCCCGCGATGGGTGTTTTGGTAATTTTCCCGCGCCAAGTTTTTCAAACGACTTTTTAGTCCAGAAATGTAAGTAAACCACCTGAAATGTTGTTTTGAAGCTGGTTCGGGGGCGTTGGGGTGATAGTGAACCCCCAGGGGCATTTCGGTAATTTACTGCTCATCGGGGGCTATTTTGCTAGGAAGGATCCAGCTTAAAATTCATACCTTAAAATAACTTTTAGTTTAGGAAAGGGTGTGAGACACCCGAAAACTTATTTTGTTCCGGATGTTCTGAACCTTGTGACGCACCGGCGATGACTGCCAGGGGGTATTTTGCATAAGTAGCGGGTGTTTTGGTAACTTTCCCCCTTTAAAATTTTTCCTGATATATTTGGTATATAATTGACGTGACCCATTTAAAAACTTGACTTTAAAGCGGTTTTGAGGTGTTGGGGGTGTAGGGGCCATCGGGGGGTATATTGCTATATAACCACGTTGGCGCTAAATTCAGTAGGAACTAGCGTAATTAAGCGTTTGGAGTGGTGGGAAGTGAGGATTTGTTTTAATACATTGAAATAATGACTATTGCTAATGTGTTGGTAAGCTAGGTTAAAGATCCAATTATAGTTTTGGAATGTAAATATTATGGACGCTAAGTTGGTTTATAATTATATTTTGTTCTTAGAGGTATGAATTTCAGCCGTGGACCTCATGATACATCAATCCTATACGATGACGACGTCGCGAGGCACGTATTTGACGGTGTCGATAGGGGTGTTTTGGAAACAATTCAAAGCACAAGGCACCTTGAAGAGTGGGTACTAAACGAGGAACAAATACAGCTATTACACCGTCAAAATTTAACCATGTTCACCGATTGCGGGAAATGGTCTCGACACGACGATTGCCTTATATCCGCTCTAGTTGAACGATGGAGGAGCGAGACGAACTCATTTCACTTCCGGTTTGGTGAAATGACTGTTACGTTAGAGGACGTCGGATATATTTTAAGCTTAACATGTATCCCACTCATTTTGTGGAATTAACGGTGAGAGAATTCACAGAATGGAGGCGAGGGGGCGGCATGAGTAAGTGGAAACCAGGTCGAAACGTGTTAGGCATGATGAACGCAGACTATCAATGTCCCGCTGCTGATGCGAACCTTATCATGATACCTTGTCATCATGCAAACCACTGGTTCCTATTAGTTCTCCATCCAGCGTTCAGAACAGTTCACATATACGATAGCCTAAGGGAGGACGAGCCTGGACAGCTGATGGCACAGATGTACAACGAGTACATCACTTTAGTGGTTAGTTTTTATTTTTTGACCTTGGCTCATAGTATATTGTTCTTGTTTCATAGGCTTGATTCTCGTTTTTATTGTTGGATGCAGACTACTGTCCTCTCGCTAGCGTGCGAACGGCCACAGGGGGACCCTTGGACGGTCGTGATGATAAAGGACCGACCAAAGCAATATAACGGTCACGATTGCGGGATTTACGTCCTCAAGTACATGGACTACATTGCTCGCTCGGAAGTGCTCAAACACTCCTCGTGGACTAGGAAGGATGCCTTGACGTTTAGGTATAGGATAGCCTGGGAGCTGAAAAAGAATGAAGCTAGACGCCTTCATTACCATTATCCTGACGTGCGTGGCTAGCTGCTGTGATGTTACAAAAAACTATACCAAAAAGAAATGTACATAATTTTTCGCATGCTATGAATTTGGCGCTAAAATGTGCGCGAATTTCATATGACGCATTCGAAAAAATTGCGCGTTTCGTTTTTCGCCGAAATTCATAGAAATGGGCTAACTAGCGTGCATGAGGTGCAATGAGAGAAAAAAAAGTGACAAAAAAAATTGTAACTTTTTCGGAAGCTATCAATTGGGCCTAAAAGTGTGGCCGAATAGGCCCTTCCTAGAAAAACCCAAAAAATAATGTGTCCCGTTTTTCGCCGAAATTCTTACAAATGGGCTAACTAGCGTGCCTAAGGTGCAATGAGCGAAAAAAAAGTGACAAAAAAAATTACAACTTTTTTCGAAAGCTATCAATTGGGGCCTAAAGTGTGCCCGAATAGGCCCTTCCTAGGAAAATCCAAAAAATAATGTGTCTCGTTTTTCGCCGAAATTCTTACAAATGGGCTAACTAGCGTGCCTGAGGTGCAATGAGCGAAAAAAACGTGACAAAAAAAATTACAACTTTTTTCGGAAACGAGATTTTAAGCTTTGAAACGGGATTTTAAGCTTCCTGAATTCACTCTTTAAAATAACTTTTCAGGTGTCTCACACCCTTTCATGAACTAAAAGTTATTTTAAGCACAAATTTGTGTAATGTAAAATTAGCAAAATAGCCCCCGATGAGCGGCAAATTACCAAAATTCCCCCGGGGGTTCATTATCACCCCAACGCCCCATATGGCGGCTACACCACCGACAGTCTCAAAACCGCTTTGCTTACTACTTTTTAAATGTATCACATCAATTATATACCAAATATTTCCTCCGAAGATTTTAAAGGGGATGCGTTAACAAAAATTACCCCGCTACGTATGCAAAACACCCCCTGGCAGCCATCGCCCCAACAAACATCTCAGAACAACTGGAACAAAATAACTTTCCGGGTGTCTTACACCCCTATCCTATAACTAAAAATCATTCGGGAAATTTTTCAAGCTGGTTCAGTTAGCAAAATAGCCCCCGTCATTGCGGGCAAATTACCGAAATGCCCCGGGGGGTTCATTGTCACCCTAACGCCCATCAAACCAGCTTCAAAATAACCTTTCAGATATTTTACTTACATTTCTGGACTGAAAAACTTGACACCGTAAAATTAGCAAAACACCCCTCGCGGGGTGGCAAATTACCAAAATGCCCCTAGCATCAGAACGATCTCAAAAGTGCATTGAAATGTTATTTTAAGCTTCCTGAATTCATTCTTGATCTAAAAAGTATTCTACGGACTTTTTGCCCAAAAATCCCGAACCGGTGTCCGAATCGAGCGCTTAAAAGCCCGTTCGGCCAAAAAATTAGCTAACGGCTTCGGAATGGCCCGAATTCCTTGGGAATGGAACTTCCCAACACCCTAGGGTTCTCATAAAAGTTTCGCACGAAATCGCGCTGGCTTGATATTTTAAATTACACTGCAAAGTTACAAGGATCCCCGTATCAGTTAACCACTTTGCCCCGCTACGTATGCAAAACACCCCCTGACAGCCATCGCCCCAACAAACATCTCAGAACAACTGGAACAAAATAACTTTCCGGGTGTCTTACACCCCTATCCTATAACTAACAATCATTCGGGAAATTTTTCAAGCTGGTTCAGTTAGCAAAATAGCCCCCGATGAGCGGCTAATTACCGAAATGCCCCCGGGGGTTCATTGTCACCCTAACGCCCATCAAACCATCTTCAAAACAACCTTTCAGATGTTTTACTTACATTTCTGGACTGAAAAACTTGACACCATAAAATTACCAAAACACCCCTCGCGGGGTGGCAAATTACCAAAATGCCCCCTGGCATGAGAAAATATCAAAAGTGCTTTAAAAAGCTATTTTAAAGCTTCCTGAGTTCATTCTTGATCTAAAAAGTATTTTACGGATTTTTCGCCTAAAAATCCCGAACCGGTGTCCGGATCGAGCGCTTAAAAGCCCGTTCGGCCAAAAAATTAGCTAACGGCTTCGGAATGACCCGAATTCATTGGGAATGGAACTTCCCAACATCCTAGGGTTCTCATAAAAGTTTCGCGCGAAATCGCGCTGGTCTGATATTTTAAATTACACTGCAAAGTTACAAGGTTGCGCGTATCAGTTAACCCCTTTCTAGTCTTTGAAAAAATCTGAAATTTTTACCTGATACAGATCTTTTGAAAATAACTAGGGTCTCTGTTTCGCACTTTAGCAAAATCTATCTCTAGCTATTTTTTATAAATTCATGAAAAATTCTATAATAATAATAAAAAGGACATGAAAGGATATTATAATAATAATAAAAAGGACATGAAGGAAAATGGAGAAAACCCAACCGCCACACTTAGTGGCGGTTGGTATCATTGCAAATTTATTTTGTTTCTGTCGCTAAATGTGAAAACTTAATTAGACAGTTTTTAACGAATTTATAAAAAATAGCTAGAGCTAGAGTTTGCCAAATTACAAAAAAGAGACTATAGTTATTTTTAAAAGATCTATAGTAGGGAAAAATTTCAGATTTTTCCAAAAACTGGAAAGGGGTTAACTGAAACGGGAACCTGTAACTTTGCAGTATAATTTAAAATATCAAGCTAGCGCGATTTCGTGCGAAACTTTTATGAGAACCCTATGACATTGGGAAGTTTCATTTTCCAGGATTTTGGGCCATTCTGAAAATTTTAGCTAATGTTTTGGCCTAACGGTGCAATTTTTTGGGAAATAGACCTAAAAAAATTAGCCCGTTCGGCCAAACAATTAGCTAACGACTTCGGAATGGCCCGAAATCCTGGAAAATAGAACTTCCTAACATCCTAGGGTTCTCATAAAAGTTTCGCACGAAATCGCGCTAGCTTGATATTTTAAATTATACTGCAAAGTTACAAGGTTCCCCATTTCAGTTAACCCCTTTCCAGTTTTTGGAAAAATCTGAAATTTTTCCCTAATATAGATCTTTTAAAAATAACTACGGTCTCTTTTTTGCAATTTGGCAAGATCTAGCTCTAGCTATTTTTTATAAATTTGTGAAAAACTGTCTAATTAAGTTTTCACTTTTAGCGACAGAAAAAAAAATTTGCAATGATACCAACCGCCACTAAGTGTGGCGGTTGGGGTTTTCTCCATTGTCCTTCATGTCCTTTTTATTATTATTATAATATATATATATGTGTCCTTTAAATGTCATTTTTATTATTATTATAATATAGATGTGTCCTTTTTTTAAAAAAAATGCAACTTGGCAAAAAATTCCCAACCGCATGTAGGGGTTGCGGTTGGGCATTAATGCCAACCGCAACTCCCACACGCGGTTGGGCATTATGCCCATTTTCTCGCGAAATTTTCATTTTCTCGCGAGATTTTGGTGAATTTCTCGTGCCATTTTGGTCCTTTTTGGTCTTTTTCGTCCTTTTTTCCGTCCACGTGGCCAACCGCTGCTCTTACCTGCGGTTCGGTGGGAAAATTATTATTTTCCCACCGGTAGATGTGGATCGGCCCCCATATATATATATATAGCAGTTACTCAGCCAAGAAGTTCTGTTTAGCCTTTCTCATCATGTTTAATGCTATTAGGATCTAGCAGAAAAGGCCATGATAAAGCTCCAATTGTC